>PVLD010014896.1:0-50559 GCA_004027595.1 Dinomys branickii
AAATAAAAATATATAGATGCCATGATCTTATACGTAGAAACTTTAATATGTAACAATAAAAATTGGAGTTAATAAAGGAGTTCATCAAGGTTGTAAGATGCAAAGTAAATATACAAAATCAGTTATATTTCTACACTAGCAGTGAAAAAAATGAATAAATTAAGAAATAGTCTTATACACAATAGCATCAAAAAGGATACCTAGGAATAAATTTAATCAAGAAAGAACAAAACTTGTATATTAAAACTACAAAAGTATTGTTGAAAGAAATTTAAATAAATTTAAAGATATTTCATGTGCACTGGATGGAAAATTTAATATTGTTAGATTGGTAACATTCCCAAGGAATCTATAGACTTAATTGAATTCTCTTTCCAGATTCATACTTGCTGATTTCAAAATTTACCACGAAGCAGCAGTAATGAAAACTACTTGTTACCAGTGTAGGGATAGAAATATACATCAGTGGGACAACTGAGAGTTAAGATATAGACTCGTATGCCTATGCCAGCTGATTTCCAACAATCGTGCCAAGATAACTCTATGGAGAAGGAATAATATTTTCAACAAATGATGCAGAAACAACTGGATGCCCACATAAAAGAATTAATTTAAACTTCTACCTCACATAATATAAAATAACTTACTTGAAATGAATCAATGCTCTAAATATATTAGCTAAAGGTATTAACAGAAAATTTAAGTTCATTATCTTAGATCATGCAATAGTTCTTAATTGTGATACTGAAATCATAAAAACTAAAGAAAAACAAAAATATGTCTCCATCAATTTTTAAAAAATGTTATACATCAGCAAATAATATCAACAAATTAAAAAATAATCCACAGATGGAAGAAAATCTCTTCAACTAATACATCTGATAAAGTCTAAGACTGTATGAAGAAACCTTGTAACTCAAAACCAAAGCACAAGCTACCCAATTGCCCAATTGAAAATGGGCAAAGGATTTGAATAGTTATTTCTCCAAAAAAAGTACACAAATGGCCAGCATGCACTCAATATCATTAGTCCCTAGAGAAATTCAAATCAAAATTACAATGAGTTATCATTTTACTCTCAGTAGTGTGACTATAATGGCAGTGTGGAGGAGCAAGTGTTGGCAAGGATGCGGAAATTGGAACAATTGTGTGTTGCTGGTAGGGATATGAAATGTTGCCGCTGCCATGGGGGGCATTTGGCAGCTCCTCAAGAGAGTAAACACAGAATTACCATATGACCCAGGAATTCTACTCCTACATATGTACCTAAGAAAGCCAAAAACAGATGTGCGCAAATGTTTGAAGCAGCATTACTCATAATAGCTAAAAGTAGAACAAGTTCCATCACTTCCATTAAGTGATGAATGAATAAAACTATGGACTATTATTCAATCATAAAATAACAAGCTATTGGTATAGGTACAAGATGAAGGGACATTGTAAACCTTATTATAAGTAAAAGAAGTCAGTCACAAAAATCCAAATACTGAATGATTCTATTTTCACATTATGAAATTTCTGGAAGAGGCAGATCCGTAGACACAGAAAGCAGAAACATGGCTGTAGGGACTAAAGATAAGAAAGGAATGTGAATTGACTGAAATTTCTTCTTGGGTGATGAAACATCCTAGAATTTGAAAGTGTTGTTGGTAAACAACAATCAGAGTATAGTAAAATCAGCGAACTCTACACTTTAAAATTGTTGAAGTGGCAAATTTATAGTACATGATCCTTATCTCCATGTGAAGAATTCCAAACTGGGGGAGAAAACCAAGAACAAAGAAGCCGTGTGTATTAGTCAGCATTCTCATCACTGAGACGTGATACCTAACACTCACAGTTTAAAGGAGCTGAGGTTTAAGCTGGCTCATGGTTTGAGGGGATTCAGTCCGGAGTCATCTGCCTTTGAAACAGAAACATCATGGCCAGAGGGTGCAGTGGAGCAAAGATGCTTAGTTCATGTTATCCTGGAAGCAGAGTAGAGGAACACTGTCAAGGAGCAAGGGGCCAGGTACCAGATATAGTATTCCAGTTTACATCCCCAGGATTCCCCTAGACACACCCAGAAGTGTGTTCTACCGATATACGAGGCATTTCTTAATCCAATCAAGTTGATATATCAGGATTGATTGATGATCACACTATGGGATCCATAAAACAGGAGACATGGTGGAAACAGAGCAGTTAATACCCAGGACATCAGTGAGGGAGATCCTAGGTGAGGACTGTGCCTGGGGGCGCAGAGAACTCAGTTCGGTGTGCTGTGGGAGAATATCTGTTGGAAGACGACAGCAACATTATTCCTGATGTGCTGTAGAGCACTGAAAGGCTACTTAGAGGACTGGGAGAGAGTCTGCACAAATATAAAAAAGGTGAAATTTATTAGTCTATCTTGCCCAAACAGAACTAATAGGAGAGATTGTAGATAGATATATGATAGCTAGCTAGCTAGATGATATATGTTTATTATAAGGAATCAATTACATGGTTATGGAGGCTGACTAGTCCTAAGATCTGGATTCACCAAACTGGAGACCCAGTAGAGCAGGTGGTATTGTTTTTAAGCTGTTTGAGACTGAGGGCAGGAGATCAAAGCCCAGCTTGAAGGCAGTCAAGCCGAAAGAGAATTCTCCATTCTTTGGCCTTTTGACCTATCCAAATTTTTAAAGATTGGAGGAAGCCTGCCTACACTGAGGGGATTCAGTCCATAGTCATTTCCCTGGAAAGGCCATCAGCTTTATTATCTACCAGTTTTGTGTGTATGTTCCTGGAGATGGAACCCAGGGCCTCACACACGCTCATCAAAGCTCTACCACTGTAGTTAGTCAGTGCTACAACCCCAGCCCCCTATGTCTGCCAATTCAAATTTTAATTTCATCCACAAACAGTCTTACACACACATCCGGAATAACTCATGGCCTAGCAAAGTTGATGCACAAAATTAACTATTATACTATAAAATTAATGAAGAGTTCAGTTACTGATTTCACAGAAAAAATAGTTGTGCATATTCTATGTAGCATTATGTAGCTCAACGGAGAATAGTGATTGTATATTGTTATAATGTATATATTAAGTCTTTAATCAAACTTGACTAAAGATAGCTATAATTTAATGAGAGGGGAGGTGCTTGCTTGTGTGTGTGTGTGTGTGTGTGTGAGAAAGAGAGAGAGAGACAGAGAGAGAGAAAGACAGAGAGAAAGACAGACAGACAGACAGAGAGTAAAGCAGAGCTAAATCCTAAATCCACATATTCCACAGTGGGGAGCCATCTTATGCTGCCTAATAATAAATAATGCTAAAATAGTGTGTCATTCATTGATATGAAGGCAAAACTAGGAGCAGATCTTCAAAAGTTTCACACAGTAGCCTGTTGAAATGGAAGATTGAGATTGTGATGGGGAGTGAAGAATTTGTTTGTTTTGCTTGGGTTTGAGTTCAGTAATAAACCTATTAGTTAAACAATTTCAGTCAATATATATGCATATGTAATTTTGATAAAAACAAAAACTAATTTTAAAAATTTATGGTATTCAGACTTGGAGAAAATCAATGACTGTATCCTATTTTTCTCTAGTAGTTCATTGCTCTGTGTGGATTTCAAGATTGATTAGGGGAAGAATTTTTTTCTGCATGAAGTTGTATAGGCATTTTGTGCTGTACTGTGTGTGTGTGTGTGTGTGTGTGTGTGTGTATGTGTGTGTGTGTGTATGTGTGTGTATTCCTGTGTTTTGGGGCCTGCAAAGATGTGCTTATTCATTTACATATGCTGAAATGAAGGAAGATGCAGTCATACATATTAATACAGTCTGGCTTGCAAGCAGCAGGAAGTAAATAATGTGGTGCTTATAAGAATAGAGAAGAGACAACCTAAAGTAATGGAATTCATTAAACAAATAAGCTGACATAAATTCTAAGAAAATATAACTAAACAGTTCTTCAGAATGTACTGACATTGTCTTGAAATAATTGGAGATAGGTATAATTATTGTTTTTTGCTTTGCATTCATTTTCTAAAAATGGAGAAATCTGTTAATTATCATTGTTAAAAACAAGCTATTATTCACTATGAAGTTATAAACACAACTATCAACAAATTCTTGACAGTTGATAGAAAAAAATCACTGAAAGAAATAAATATTAAATGCCATCTGCTATTTTTAAAAAGAAAATTAGCATTCAAAATATATAAATTTGGTTGAAAAATTAACCAGTATTTTAGAAAGATTTTTTTTTTGCAATAGTATGGCATTGGGTACTGTAGCAAACTCAGAAAAATTTAAGATTTGTTGAAATAGGATTTTGGAGTGGAAAATATACAGTATATACCTAATTTCAACCCTAGAATGATAACACACTCTGCCTGGTCAGAACCATCTGACCCAGGAAATTTCTATCTTCCAAGAAATAGTTTGGCTTACATTGGACAGAGATGATCAAAGGATAATTGAAAACACCTAGACCAACTCCATTAATGACAAACACAAAGAGCTGACATTGGTGTGTGTCTATGTATATAATAAACAAGAGAAATCAGTGGATTCTGTCGGTAATCCTTGGCTCCTTTCCTCTGAGAACAAGAAACAGCCATCCTTAGCCTATTCCTTTCCTAAACAGTACACAAGACCCATGATTCATGGAGGAGATGACCACTCAGTCTTCCTTTTAGAACCTTATTATGAGAGACTAGTATGATGTCATGCTTCCTACAAATATTTATCTTGAGTCCTTATCACTGATTTCCATTCTGTGCCTTGCTTGTCTCTAAATACTTGGCTGGAGTCTTAGTTAGTTTTCTCACGGCTGAGGCAAAATATCCAACACTCAGAGTTAAAGCCTTATTTAGCTCACAGTTCATAGAGATTTCAGTTCATAGTTGGCTGCCTCCAAGGCAGGGTGGTTATGGCAGAGGAGCATCATGGAGCAGGCAGGCAGAGGGCAGCAGGAGCATTCAAGCGGCAAGCAACAAGTGACAAGCCTCTTTCTACCCCTTCTATCTTATCCAGGCTTCCCACAGTTAGGGCATGTGGCACTTAAACCCTTAATCCTAGCGTTGTATCCATGATGCCAGCATCAGATAGCCTAGGTCCAGCCACCTCGGAAAGGCCCACCTGTGACTGCCAGAGGCTTTAGGGGAACATCTAGATACAAACCGTAACAGCTGGTGCTGGCTGTGGGTGTAGATTTTTGTGGAGTCTCTCTTCTGACTATTTTTCCTGTACTCACAGCTCTGGTACTGTGGGCTTAGCACACTGTAGTAAAGTTGAGGATGCTTTAAATTCCTTTTGGGCAAAAATAATTTCTGTCTTAAAGTTGGAGCTGCAGTTGTGCCTTATTGGGCATAAGCATAGACATTAAGATATTTTCTAGGCAGCACCATTATATATCCCTCCAGGAGCAATACTGACTGGGACACTGTCCCATCACCTCAAACTTGGTAGTTCCATCCTTCAGAAGAGGATCAAGGAAGTAGCTTATCCTGTCTTTTATCTTCTTTTCAAAATGGATGCACGACCAAAAGCCACAGAGGAATAGATGAACTTACGTATGCTGCCAGTGGTGGGTATTTCCCCATGAAAGTAAGTGCAGGTGTCCATCGGCATTGTTTATTCTGTCGTCCGTCTGCCTTCTCTGGTAACGAAACTCCCTGGCAGTTAAAGAACTCATTCAATGAGATTTGGAAAAGACTGATTTACCCACTGCTACCTCAATTCACAAAGGCAAAATATGCACATAGGAATTTATGAACCTGGAAGAGAGGGAAAACTGGGGGTTTCATTCTCTGAACTTTGCCTGATTACAGAACTAGGTAGAACCTCATTTACTTCTAGGACTTTGTGTTAGCACCTAGGAAATTCTGACATGATTTATTTTGATGCCTTTTTACTGCTTCGTGGTTTCATATTAGCCTACTACAAACATTTCCAATCATTTTGGTTGTTGGAATCACTCAAGGAACTTGAAAGTGAAGACTGAGAAAGTGAACCCAAATATTGCGAAACAGGGTCTAAAATTTTATTTTCTGAAAATTCTCACTAGCTCTCCAAATAAACCAAGTTTATATTTACATATATGAGTTGTGATTGAAATGATACTGCATGTTTAATTTTGAAGATATTCATTGACGTAAAAGACAGTGCCATTAATACCCCCCCAAATGCTGCTTCTTTACTTTTCCCATCATTCTGCCCACTTTCTGAAGCAGTTCTGAAAGTCCTCTTTCGTATCTTTAGTGGTGCTGTCATGGCTGCCTCAGTACTTTGAATCCATTCGAAACGTTTCTCTTTCACTGTTATTTTGACTTTGGGGGAAAGCCAGACGTCACAGAGCTCCAGATACAGTGAGTGAGGTGGAGGAGGATGCGCCATTATGTCTTTCCAAGGCATCGTTTGTGTTGGATGATGCTTGGGAGCAGCGTTCACTGTATTTTTTATCATACCTCACAAAGGCCCTCAAGAAGGAGGACTCCGTAAAGTGACAAGAATGATGGGACAAGTGTGTTGGAAGTGAAGAGGGTATTTTGAGGAAGATTAAAAGCAATGTGTCTTTTGCTACAATTTTTTAAAAAAAATCTAAACACTCAGCATATATTTGAATCGCACTTCCTCACTCGTTGTGGCACCCATTAGCTGAATCACTGGTTGAATGATTAAACATCTGACTGCTGCAGAAAGGCAGATGTTTGATTGGGCCTTTGTGATGTTTCACAGCATTCACATGTTTGTCCTGAAGAGGCTGCTGCCTCCCAAAGAGAGCAGGAGAGACCCTGCCTCCCACTCCACAGAGAAGGCTGAAACCAGAACAATCACTCATGGCACAGGATGGAGATGCTCTGGTTATTGAGCAGAGAGCCCACATCCTGAAAAAGATTCCACCGTAGGACAAAAGTAATCGGTGAGCAATGCTTCACAGGCTGCATCTGAGGGAAGTGAAAGCTTTGGATCGCTGAAAAGGTATATGATTAAAGGGAATTGTGGACTAGTTCATAAGCTGAGGATGAAGGACCCTGCCTCCAAAGATTTCTCAACGCAGATGAGCCTGGAACAAGAACAGAATAGGATTTCCAGCTTGGCCAGGCCTGAATTCCAAGCCCTCAGACACTGTGAGATAGTAAGTGGTTATAAATTTCATCTGCTAAGTTTTAGAGTCATTTATTAGAAGGCAAGGGATAACTAACACACCACGCCAGCATCACAGTGAGAAGGTCTGTACATTAATTATCAGAAACAACTCTGTCTCCATATCTTGCAATATACTGATGCTCTTGTCAGCTTAAAATAGGCCATTCATAATCCGGAATGTTGGTCAGTAATTCTCAGTGAGTGTTTTGTCACTCTCATTCATTTATTCCACAAGTGTTATTTAATCACCTCTAACACCAACCGCTGATTTCAGACTCCATCAATAACATCATGAAAGAGTGACAAAGTTGCTCTCTCGTGGGTTCATTTTATTGCCGGCAAACCATGAAATGGAAACAAGTATCTACAAAGATGATTGTATCTGGTGAATATATCTAAGGAATAAATGAACAGGTGACTAGAATTAGGGCAACTAGCTGTGAGGCTAGGAAGACATAACTCCTCTGGCCAGGATGCTACAATAGTCACTTTTCTATTGCTGAGACAGAATACCCAACACCTGTAACTTACATAGGAGATGTTTATTCAGCTCTCCGTTTTCAGGGGGTTCAGTTCATGGTAGTCTGGCTTTAAGGCAGAGATGGAGTGGTGGCAGGGCCTAGCAGGACAAGTGCTCATCCCCTGGCATCTAGAAAGTGGAGAAGAAAGGAAAGAACCTGGCCCAAGAATACCCTTCCAGGTCACACTCCAGTGTCCACCTCCAACCAAATCCCACCTCACAACAGCTCAGTCAGTCATGAAGTCACGGGGGATGAATCCACTGATAAGTATAGCAGCCCCTTGATCTAGTCACCTTCCCCAAACCCCACTTCTGCACACAGAGACTTTGGCAGGACCTTCTAGAACTAAACAATAACAAGTGGTTGGAAAAACTCTCTCTGAGGAATGGCATTTGTGTGACAGTTCCTCAGAGAGAGAGTCAGAAAAGAAGTCCAGGCAGAAAATGGCAAGTCGCCAAGGTAGCAAAACGGACCAGTGAAAAATTCCATCCCTCTGGAACTACTATGTGAGCCCTGCAGTAGCTGCCTGACTAAGGCTCCCCAAAATGGTGCCCAGGTGAACAGCCTTCCCTTGAACACGCTGCTGATTCCACATTCCCCCACCCAACATCCTTGTCCTTTTTTTTTTTAAAGATAAAAGAATATAAACACGAATAACACAAAAACAATAAGGAAATACACAAATTATGAGGAAGATAGTAGGGGATTCACAATGAATATTGTTTTATATAATATCATCTTCATATTTGTTCCTCAGTTATTCCTGTCCTTTTTTGAGGAGCAGTAGAAAACATTCTTAGGGATTTTATTAAAATACTGCTTCCTGGGCTAGAAAAAAAAGATTATTACCCACTGTCCAGAGAGTATTTGAGAAATCCTTCACTCTACCCATGTAGTTGGTTTTCACAAGTATTTCTGACACTTAGCTTTCTATTTACTAGTTTTTCCCAAACTCTAAGGGAATCATGTATGTTGGAGGCCTGATCAAGTATATTTTATCACATTGTCCCAGGCAGTTCTCCTGCCCAGTTGCTGGAAGTGACCCTTGGGGGCTCTGTCATACTCCATGCCTGCTGAGTGTACTTGGGAGGGTCATGGGGGTAGATGCACGCCTTTATTCCTACTCTGCTCCCTCCCTTGCTGTCCTACTCACCCCCCAGTAGCCCTGCTTGATGACTCTACCCATGCTCCTTGAGGAAGTGTGATCTGAAAGCTCCAACAGCACTTCCCATCACCAGAAACACAAAAAAGAAATGAACAGGTGATTGGACCCTGCACTGCCTCCCCCAGTGCAAACCCTCCAGCTTTTCTGAGCATCCATGGATCAGTCCTTTTTCCACAATCTGGCTGTGAAATGCAGCTTATGTTTAGAAGCAATTAATTTAGAGGAAAATTATGCTTTCTTTGCACTGTGCAGCATGATGCAGTATCAGAATAGGTTATCCAAATCAAGTTCATGCCCATCCTCAGCATATTGGGGTGAGCTAAGGGAGGACGGTGACCCTTGGAGACAAGCTGGCCTGTGTACAGTCCTTATGTTTCATGAAACACTGCAATGCCATTGAAAATCTGGCTAATATCTCTTTCCTGCCCCCTAGACTCTCTGCAACATAAATTATAATGGAATTCAAAGTGCCAGCAGAATGGTAATTGAAAGAACTCTTGGCATCATCAAGAAGGGTTCAGATAGGGAGAGAAATCTATCTGAATACTGCTATCCTGCCCTTTCTAGAAATTCCTTACTCTTTCCTGGACTGGTTATAAACTGACTTAGTAGACTCGTGAAATGTAGATTATGCTTACATGAAAAGACAGAGATTAATGAGTGCAAACTAATCATTGTCACATATGAGGATGATGTAACAGTTGGGAAGGACACAGAGATACAGCAAGGTACACTAGCTGCAACAATTCTACATTGTGTTCTTTTAGATACAAAGAAGAGCTCCCAGATTTAATGAAGTGTTGGAAAATTGTACGATATGATTTATCCCCTTATTCTTATTTTCATTCAGAACATCTCTAATATACACTGTACTCTCTAGATGAAGCAAAAACAGAGGTACATTCACTATTTATTATGAAATTTTAAAAAATGAACATTTCAATATCAAAACATAATCTTTTACAAATAGGAAAAGGACTAAGGGATAGAAGGATGAAAGAGAGAGGGGAGGGAAATGGAGAGAAGGAAGGGAAAGGGGAAATAAAATAAATTAAGATGTGTTATGTGCATATACCACCTCCCCATGATGAATGTAATCATTGTGTTCTACAAATATATACTAATAAAAATTTTAAAAGTTAAAAGAAACACAGTCTGATGACCTGGAGGAGGAAGATGTTTCTTCAATATTTATTTTTAACAAGCATAAACCATAAAGTACAACACTGGTAAACTGGGTTACATTTAGATGAAGGACTGTTTCAAAAGGTACCATTAAGAAAATATAAAGACAGATTGCAGAGTAGAAGATTGTAATGATTTTTAATCTAAAATGTCCACTAAAATCTTGTGTGCAGAGATGGGGCTTTGGAAGTTGATTAGGTGACGAGGTGTTGTGCCCATCAGTAGATTCATCCATTGGGGAGTTCACACCACTGTGCTGTTTGGAGGTAGGGCCTGGATGGAAGGCGTGGGTCACTGTATGTGTGATGTGGAAGGGTATATTCTTACCCCCAGTTCCTCCCTTTGATCTCTGCTCCTTGGTCATCATATGGTAGACAGCTTTCCTCCACCATGCCATTATGCTATGCAATTTCTACCTTAGAGCCAGTTGACCATGGACTGAACTCCAAAACTATGAGCCAAATAGCCTTTTGCTTCTTTAAATTTTGGGTGTTGGGGATTATGTCCCAGAGCAGGAAAGTGACTAACACAAAATATTTGGAATGCCTACAAATTAATTATAAATAGGTAGACAATTTATTGTAAAGATGGGGAAAACCAAGCACAGGACTTTTGGTGAGCTGCCTGGGAGGTGTGAGGCTCTGCATTCTGTCTCATGCTGCCATCACAGGAGCAACTCTGAGTCCCATGTGACCTCAGGAGCTTTGAAAATGACAAGACTAAGGAGCAAAATGCAATCTCAGACCTCCACCCCACCCAGAACAAGTCTAGGAGAAATTGACAAGAAGACCTTGGAAGTCACACACCTAAAATTTCTGAAATGATAGCAATTGAAGTAAAAAAAAGAACTACATCAACTTATGGAAGAAATGAGATCAGAAATAATCTCTCAGGTAAAAAAAGAAATGATAGCCATAATGAAAGAGTGACTCAGCACATCAAAAGAAGACATAGATTTTAAAAATAGAAGAGCATAGAAAAATGATGGAAACCTTGAATGAACAATATGAGAAAGAATTAGAATGCATGAAACATATTCAAAGAGATATCTAGGATATTAAAAATTCCACTGAGAGCTGGCAAAACCTCTTGAGAAAACTGAAGATAGGCTTTCAGACCTAGAAGACAGCATTATAGGTAGCCATTACAAAAGGAAAGAGCTCTTAAAAATAACAAGAAACCAGGGAATAACAATTCAACAGCTGCAAGGTAAGGCAAAGAAAAGCAATATTAGACTGATAGGTGTCAACAAAAATGCAGGAGGCAACATGTATGACATAAAAAGACTCTTTGCAGAAGTAAGAGTAGAAAATTTCCCAAGCATGGGAAAAGAATCTGACATAGATAAGTGAGGTATATATATCTACAATTAGCTATAATCACAGTAAATCCACACCCAAACACATAATAATCTAGATCCCAGAAATTCAACAAAAAACCAGAATATTAAAAGCTGTTAGAGAAAGGAAACAAATCACCTATAAAGGACAGCCTATCAGAATCATGGCAGATTTCTCAACACAAACCATCAAGTCAAGAACAGCTTGGAGAGAAGTATTTCCGGTTCTCAAAGAAAACTTGAAACCCAGATTGATGTACCCTGCAAAACTAACTTCCAAAATTAATGGAGCAAAAAGATACTTCTATAACAAATAACAACTGAAGAAATGCATGACCACCAAACCAACCCTACAAAGAGTACTTAAAGATATTCTAGAAAGAGAGAAAAAGGACCACAACTCAAGAGCAACAATAGAAAGGAACCACCAAGCTCTGCAAGAAAGTAAATGGAGGGGGAAAGTAGGGAACCAATAGCAGGAAAATAACATGAGAAAGATAAGCCAATACATATCAGTAATAACCATTGATGTAAATGGCTTCAGTTCACCAATCAAAAGAAACAGAATGGCAGAGTGGATCAAGGAACAAAATCCAACGATAAGCTGTATATAAGAAACATATTTAACTCAAAAGTAAATTCATAGGCTGAAAGTCAAAGAATGGAAAACAGTACACTATATATGACAGAAACCCAGAAAAAAGCAGGAGTAGCTCTTCTGGTTGCAGATACGATGAACTTCAAGAATTATCAAAAGAGATAAAGAAGGTCACTACATACTTATTAGGGGAAAACTGCAAGAGGAAGATATAACAATCATAAATATATATGCACCAAGTGTGGGAATACCCAACTATATAAGACAAATTTTCACAGACATCAAAAGTCAAATAAACAATAGTACTGTAATGAGGAATTTTAATACCTCATTGTCACAAAGAGATAGATCAACTAGACAAAAAAATCGGCAAAGAAATAACAGAACTAAACCAAACTTGTGAACAAATGGATTTTGTAGACCTTTACAGAGTGTTCCACCCTACAACATTAGAATATACATTCTTCTCAGCTGCACACTGGATATTCTCTAAAATAGACCACATACTAGCACATAGAATATGCATAAGTAAATGCAAAGGAATTGAAATTATCTCATGCATACTACTGGACCATCGTGCAAAGAAACTGTAAATAATTGAAAATTATTATTGAGATAATTGAAAATAAAATGATAATAATTGAAAATAAAATTGCAAATAATTATAAAACTCCACAAGCACATGGAAATTAAATAAAACCTTCCTGAACAACCAATGGGTCACAGTTGAAATTAAAAAGAAATTAAACAATATTTATAATCAAAATCAAACAAAAATGCACATACAACTTACCAGAACCTGTGGGACACAATGAAAGCAGTCTTTAGAAGGAAATTTATAGTGTTAAATTCCCACATCAAGAAAACAGGATGAGCACAAATAAGCAAACTTATGCTATACCTCAAGCTTCTAGAAAAAGAAGAGCTAGTCAAGCTCAAAGGCAAAAGAAGGGAGGAAATTATGAAGATAAGAGAAGAAATTAATGCAATGGAGACTAAGAAAACAATACAAAGAATTAACAAATGAAAGAGTTGGTTCTTTGAAAGAATAAATAAAATTGATGAACCCCTAGTCAACATTATCAAAAAAGGAAAGAAAAACTTAAATCCACGTAATAAGGAATGAAAAGGGTGAAATCACTACAAATCCGGTACAAATTTAGAAGATCAACAGTATTTACTTTAAAAATCTTTACTCTCATAGGAAGAAAACACAGAAGAAATGGACAGATTCATAGATATATGTGAATCAACAAAGCTGAATCAAGAAGATATAAAAATTCTACATAATCCAGTGTCAGTCAACAAAGTTTAAAACATAATTAAAAAATTTACCAACAAAGAAAAGCCCAAAGAAAAGCCCAGATTCACAGCTGAATTATGCCAGAAATTTAGAGAAAATTTAACGCTGATTCTTCTCAAACTCTTTAATGAAAGATTAGGAAGCAGTTCTCCCAAATTCTTTCCTGAAGGCAAGTATTACCCTGATACCAAAACCAGAGAAAGACCAAACCATAAAATAAAACTACAGGCCAATCTCCTTTATTAATATAGATAGGAGCAAACAGAATGCAGCAAATCATCAAGAAGATTATATAGCATGACCAAGCGGGATTCATCCCAGGAATGCAGGAATGGTTCAATATAATATACAAATCAATAAATGTAATACACCATATCAACAGAGCCAAGTCAAGGATCACATGATCATCTCAATAGATGCAGAACAAGCTATTGATAAATTCCAACACTCATTCATGATAAAAATCCTACAGAAAATCAAAATAGATAGACTTTACCTCAATCTGATAAAAGCTATCTATGAGAAACCAACAGCCAGCATCATACTAAATGGATAAAAACTGAAAGCTTTCACTTTAGAATCAGGAATAAGACAAGAAAGTGTACTATTACTACTCCTATTCAACATAGTTCTGGAAATATTAGCTAGACCAATTAGACAAGAGAGAGAAATAAAAGGAATAAGAATAGGAAAGGAAGAAGTGAAATTATCATTATTTGTAGATGACATGATACTGTACATGGAAGACCCCCAAAAACTCCAGCAAAAGACTCCTTGAATTAATAAATTCAGCAACATAGCTGGATACAAAGTCAACACTCAAAAATCAATAACATTCCTGTACAAAAACAACAAACACATTGAGAGAGAAATTAGGAAAACTACACCTTTCACAATAGCATCTAAAAAACTGAAATACTTAAGAATCAATCTAACAAAGGAAGTAAAAGATCTATGCAGTGAAAATTATAGTACTCTGAAAAACATGATCAAAGAGGATTTCAGAAAATGAAAAGATATTCCTTGCTCATGGATAGAAAGAACCAACACTGAAAATAGCCATACTCCCAAACTGCTATACAAATTCAATGAAATCCAGTTTAAATTATCATTAATATACCTCACAGATCTAGAGAAAACATTCCTAAAATTCATCTGGAACCAGAAGAGACACAAAATAGTAAAAGCAATCATTACAGGCATCACAGTCCCTGACTTGAAATTATATTATGAACCTACTGTGAAAAAATAAGCATGGTATTAGTAAAAAGAAAAAAACAGACCTTAGGGCTGAGGATATAGCTCAGTGGTACAGTGCCTGTCTGGCAAGCACAAGGTCCTGAGTTCAATTCATGAGGACAACACCAACAGGAAGAAACCAAACCTTAGGATCAATGGAACATACTAGAAGATGCAGCCACAACCACAAATACACTCAGCCACCTTATCTTTAACAAAGAGGCCAAACATGTTCACTGGAGGAAAGCTAGCTTCTTTAATAAATGGTGATGGAAAAACTGGCTTTCCACATGCCAAAGACTAAACCTAGACCCAGGTATATCACCATGCACTAAATAAAGTCAAAATGGACCAAAGAACTAATTATTAAAACAGAAACCCTAAATCTACTGGGAGAGAAAGTAGATAGAAATCTTGAAGACATAGGAGTAGGCGGAGAGTTCATGAGCAAAAACCAAACTGCACTGGAATTTCTTTGAAGAATCAACAACTTGGACCTCATCTTACTGAAAAGTTTTTGCACATCAAAAGAAATCATCAACAGAATAAAAAGAAAACCCACAAATTGGGAAAAAATTTTAGTCAACTGTCCCTCTGACAAAGCACTTCTATCTAGAATACATAAAATCTTTTTAAAAAATCAGGCCCATAAAATTCATAGACCCATAGTGGGCATCTGAGATGAATGAATAACACACTTGTCAGATGAAGAAGTACAAATGGTAAATAAATACATGAAAAACTGCTCAATAACATTAGTCCTTTGAGAAATGCAAAGTAAGACAACACTGAGATTCCATTTCACCTCAGAAAGAATGTCTATCATCAAAAAATCAACCAATAACAAATGCTAGAAGGGCTGTGGGGAAAAAGGAACACTTTTGCATTGTTGGTGGGAATGTAGACTGGTACAACTACTATGGAAATCAGTGTGGAGAATCCTCAAAAAAACTAGGATTAGAGGCTCATTCAACCCAGCTATTCCCCTTCTGGGTTTCCAAAAGAACTGAAAACATTGTACTACAGCGATATATGTGCACCCATGTTTACAGTAGTGCAATTTGTCATAGTTAAATCTTGGAAACAACCCAAATACCCATCAACCGAGGAATGGATAAAAAAGATGTGGTATTTTTATACAGTGGAGTATTACTCAGCTATAAAGAAAGATAAATGCATATCTTTTGTAGTTACATGCATACAATTAGAGATCATATTCATAAGTGAAATAAATCAGACTCGTATGTGTAAACATATTGTCCCCCTAGTGTAAAAACCTGAAAGAGTAAATAAAATCTGAAAGGTACAATAGATATTTTGAAAGGGAGATATTGCTCAAAGGGAAAGAATAACTGGGATGAGGGAAAGAAGAAAAGAAAGAAGGGAATATATACATATAATATTGCTAAGATAATTTTACTGTGAATTTATATTGGGAGAATTTTGACCAGATTTTGGTTTTGACCAGTTTAAATCTGCTGGGGAGCTATTATCTGGAAACATCTCTGGAATTGGCACTGGGCTATGTAAATAAACGTGGAAAGTAGGACAATGAAAGTACTTGGGGTGTTAAAACAAGGGCATCCTCACTCATTGGCACAAGTGAGTTCTCTGCCAAAACATTTGATCTTTCTGCTGTAGATGTATAGACCTAAATGGGAGGAAGGGAAATGGGGCCACCTTTCCTCTCCTTGATTAGTTTACAGTGCTTTAAAGAGGCACATGGCAGGCCAGAAAATGTGTGTTCCTTTAGCGGGACTCCATGGAGTTCTAACTTCTGATTTAATGTGGCAGGAGACAGCATCAGTATTTACAGGCTCTGCTCTTAGAACTTGCTCTACTTTCTACCTCAAAGTCCCAAAAGATTCAGACATCATAGGAAAATATCCAAAGGGATTATGTAACAACATGTTAAAACATCATTTCATTAAATTTCTCCTCAGAAAAGTGGCACCTACCTAGTATTTAAAAGGCGATATTTGTCCCTAAACTTCCATCTCATTCTCCAGAACAATCACTGATAATCGCCCCATGTTTCTGAATCAGTGTAAAATTTTGTAGGTAAGTGTGTTTAAGAAGGATTAACCAGTTGTCCTTAAATGTTAGGGTAGATCGTGAGATCATCTAGGAAGTGTGTGGGGAATGTAGATGGCGTCCAAGAATACATGGTTTTGACAGACATAATAGTGCAAGTGGTCTACAGATCAGTCTTCTAGGTGGCTCCCCAATCACTCCTACATTACACAGGTTGATTATTGTAATTAGAATAATGCAGCAGATGCAGTCTAGTGTGACTTCTGAGGCAGATCATAAAACTGGTTGAAGCTTCCCCCTTTCATGCTCTTGGACACTCTTTTTGGAGGCCAGCTGCTGAGCCTTTATGACCTTCAGAAGCCATGTGGAGAGGTCATCCTGGCAAGGAACTCAGGCTTCCAGCCAACAACCACTATCATCCTGCTGGTCACAACAGTGAGCCACATGGGAAGCAGCTGTAGGCCCTGGGCAAACACACAGAGGACAAAAGCCCAGCCAAGATCCCATCTGCAGCTTCTTGCGAGACCCTCAGCCAGAACTGCCCTGTTCTCCTTCTACAGCCTCAAAATCTGCACTGTGATTGATGACAAGTTTAAGTCTTATGATTTGTGACAGAGCAATAGCTATAAAGAATACTCAAATACATACACTATTGATCCTATTAGCCACCCTTTGAAACCAGTTACATACAGAATTTTGCAACCTATATATGATACTGCCGTTGATATTTGTTAACAAGTTAATGTCAGTGTGATAAATGGCTAAAGTTTCTATAGATGTAATTCTTAATTTCAAGTATTAACAGTACTAAGCATCAACACCTTAAAAGGGGATCTTTGCTGCATCTAGTTAATAATACTCTAGTCTTTGAGCCAAAATTAGACACAGATTTCTTCGTGAGCCCCAGAAGTGTTTAAAAATTTTTATTTGTAGTGCTGGAAATGGAATAGGGCCTCATGCATGCTAGGGAAACCTGGTACCAGGGAGTTATATCCCCAGCTTAAGGTGTTTTCATTTTTAATGTCAACAGTAGCATGAGGTATAGCTATATAAATAATTTAGTGTATACTGCCAACTAGGCTCTGAGCTTTAGCTATATGATCCACAACCTTAGTGCCTCTTCACTAGATAGTGTCATCCTCATTTTACAGATGAGAGAACTGAGCTCCAGTGAGATGGGTTAGGCATCTATGTACTTTTCACCAAACAAGAGAGGAGTCAGAACTTACTATTTCCAAAACATCTGGACCAGTTTTTGTTATTGGTTTCAACTGACTGTGGCCATACTGCTAAATGGAGTTCAGTAGGGTATTCTGTACTAGCATGTCCATTGGTTTCCTCTCCTCATCTTAATGCTGAAGACAGAACCCAGGGCCTTCACACTGATCTACCTCCTTAGCTCTGTTTTAATTTTTTATTTTGAGACAAGGTCTCACTAAATCACTAAGACTGTGCTCAAACTTGTGATCCTCCCTGCATCAGCTTCCAAGATTGTTAGGATTACAGATGTGTACTGCCACACCCAGCTAGAATATTATTTATTCATACACCAATCTATTGGTCAAAAACTATTTTTGAATGATCTCTGTATGGTCAGTACTGTGTTCAGTGCTAGGAAGTTGGTGGTGGAAATGAACAGGGGTTCTACATCCACCAAGCATGTAACCTGGTGAGCCAGTGACCCAGAATTTATACTCATTTTCCAATGAGAGACACAGAGGTTAAGATACCCTTTAACAATGTATTCCTGATGGTTGTAAATAACAAATTCAATAAAGTGAAACAAAGCACTCTTCAATTGCATTAATGGTATTCAGAACACATCCAGCCCTACCATCTTTTATATAGAAGAAACTGAGATTCAGAGAGGCCCAGTAAAAGGAAGTTGAACCAAACCCAGTAAGAGAGACCAATTCAGAGCTCCCTGGACTGTCATCCAGTAGCTTCCTAAATCCACAGATCTTGAGGTGAAACCACCCCAATTTTCTAAATTGGTGCAATACTGGAGTCAGTGCTTGGATCCAACTGCTTCCAGACAGTGGTGCTCAATGCCAGCATTTGAAAACCCTAAACTTCAGCTTGTATGGAGACCAAATAGATCAGCATCTCTAGAGCTGGATGCAGCTGCAGGGCTTGGCAAAGCACCCAGATGATTCTGCATTATGGTCCACTTTGAAAACCCTGGGCTGAGATTCTGGTGACAGAGGCTCACAGGCTGTTATGCAATGTTTATGGTGCTTTGCTTCTCAACTAGTACTGGCTTCAATAATGTCCCACATTCACATCTTGCAACTTCAAACGTGACTATATTTGGAATTACATTGTTGTGATGCTCTTAAGAGGAGGTCTTAGGGCAGTAGGGTGGGCCTTGCACTCACTATGACCAGTGTCACTGGAAGAGGAGACACCTAAGGACACACACACAGAGGCAAGCTTCATGAGAAATGCCCATGTGGTGACAGAGGCACAGGCTGGAGCCATGCAACTGTAGATAGAGAGGACCAGAGACAGCTGGTCATCATTAGAAACCAGTAGGAGACCAGCTCTTCTCATTCCTGATTGCAGGCCTGTCACCTGCACCTCTGTGGGAGAATATACTTCTGTTCTGTAAACCACCTCATTCGTGAAAGTTTTCTGTGGCAGCCCAAGGAGACTTATCTCTAAATTGAGTGGGGGCTTCTCTGTACACAGCTCTCATGTACGTGGTCCAGTTCTAGCCAGCTACAACTTGATTCTCCATCTTGGCCTATCGTGATCTCTGGTCTCCCTTACATAGCACATCGGTCAGCATTGTCATCACTGGTACACAATACCTGACGCCCAAAATGTATTTCTTTATTTATGTATTTACATATTTATTTTAAAGAGAATAGTAAAAAAAAAACAATAGCAACATACAAACAAAACAGAGCAAGAACATTAAAAATGATACAGGGCTTCAAACCAAATGACAGGGAAACAGTGGTTGTTATATTACATATTGTTATCTTAACTGAAGTTGCTCAGATCACCAGGTGTAAGAATGGAAAATTGGTCAAATCATTAAAGAGAATAAGAAAATAATAATTTAAAAAAACATTAGAGACAATACAGAGTTTCCCTAGACAAGATGGTAGGAATTCATCAATGGTTGCGTATTATTGTCTTCATATCAGTTGCTCAGATGATCAGATATAAGCATGGAGAATTGATCAAAATATTTAAAAACTTTAAGCATTCACTGTTCTTCTGCATAAGCCAGCAGATATCAGCAGTGCGGTTATTACAGCTATCTATCTACTGTCTGTCTATCTATCTATCTATCTATCTATCTATCTATCTATCTATCTATTGCCTTAGTTCTTTGTTTCTTTTCCTTCTTTCCCTCATCCCAGTTGTTCCTTCCTTTGAGGAATTTCTTTCCTTTTCATAGTATCTACTGTACGTTTTGGCTTTTATTTACTTTTTCAGGTTCTTACTCTAGAGAGAAAATATGATGTTTACACGTGGGTGTGATTTATTTCACTTATGAGTATGGTCTCTAGTTGCATCCATTTACTTATAAAAGCCTTGAGTTTATCTTTTTTATGCCTGAGTAATACTCCATTGTATAAAAATACCACATCTTTTTTTATCCATTCCTCAGTTGATGGACATTTAGATTGTTTCCAAGATTTAGCTATGACAAATTGCACTGCTATAAGCATAGGTGCACATATATCACTGTAGTACGATGCTTTTAGTTCTTCTGGGAGAATACTCAGAAGAGGAATAGCTAGGTTAAGTGGGACCTCTAATCCTAGTTTTGTGAGGAATCTCCAAACTGATTTCTACAGTGATTTCACCAATCTACACTCCCACCAGCAGTGGAGAGGTGTTCTCTTTTTCCTCACAGCCTCTCCAGCATTTGTCATTGGTTGATTTCTTAATGATAGTCATTCTTTCTGGGGTGAGATGGAATCTCCATGTTGTTTTAATTTGCATTTCTTGAATGACCAATAACGTTGAACATTTTTTCATATATTTATTCATCATTAGCAGTTCTTCATCTGAGAAGTGTCTATTCATCTCAGATGCCCATTTTTGGATTGGGTCTTTAAATTTAGGGGGGCTTGATTTTTGTTAATTATTTATATGTTTTAGATAGATGTCCTTTGAGGGCCAATTGGCTAAAATTTTTTCGAAAATCATAGGTTTCCTTTTTACTCTGTTGGTGATTTCTTTTGATGTGAAAAAACTTTTCATTAAGATGAGATCCCAGTTGTTGATTCTTTGCAATATTTCCCGTGCAGCTTGGTTTTCATTCATGAACTCTCTGCCTGCCCCTGTCATCTAGATTTTTACCTACTTTCTCTTCTAGTAGATTTAGTCTTTCTGTTTTTACGTTTAGATTTTTCATCCATTTTGACTTTAGTTTAGTGCATGGTGATAGACATGGGTCTAGTTTTTGTTTTCGGGATGTGGAAAGCCAGTTTTTCCAGCACCATTTATTAAAGAGGCTGTCCTTTTCCAGTGAACATTTTTGGCCCTTTCGACATCCAAAATTAAAGCAGTGATTTAATTTGGCTCATGGTTTCAGGAGATTCCATCCATGGTCAGCTGGCTTCAAGACAAGAACATCATGATGGAAAGAAAGCTGCTTAGTTCATGGAAGTCATGAAGCAGAGAACAGGGTAACCATGCCAGAACAGGGACTACAGCCTATGGAAATCACTCCAATTGTTCTGTGAATTCTTCGGAGTCAGAGAGGAGGGTGCCAGGGACTATATATCATCCCAAAGGTCACACCTTCATGACCCACTCGAACACTCCCAGAATTGTGCTGTACTAGTTTGATAGCTAGGTGAATCCCAAAACCAATCAGGTTGACACAATTAAACTGAACCATCACATACAACTTCTCTTGGGTCAATCATGAATGTCTTGTGCTTCTGCTTTGGTCTGTCCTCCAGATTCCTCAGCAACAAAGTCACTGAGTGGGGCGCCTCTGTCCCTGATTGATAAGACTCCTTGATGTTCTAAAATGACCTGATTTTGTATGTGGAGCACATACAAGTACTACCTTTGAGTCCCTAATCTTTTCCTCTTTCACTTTTACCCAGGGAGGGAGGAAAAGACAGTATGTACAGAACAGATTTTAGAGCCAGAAAACAGTCTCATTACCTGACTCTAACATTTATTACCTGTGTGTTCCTCGATGCATTTTTTCACTTCTATGAATCTTAGCTTTTCAATTGGTAAAGTGCATAATACTAGGAGGAGAGCGTAGAGCCTTCCGCATAGGGTGCTGTCATTGGGATGAAAGAGGCAATGTCTGACAGCATTTCAGATGGAGTCTTCAGCACAGAGTCAAAGCTAAAGTCTCAAGGACTTGTACCTTTTACTCTGCTTCTCCCAGTCAACTCTAATTTTGCATTCAGATTACCTCTAATAATCTGATTTCCTATTCCATTGCTCCCATGGAATCCATTTTTCCTGGACAAAATCATACCATGTGTAAGTCAGTTTCTCCTATTGTTTTCTGAATCCTTCAGGGTGAGAAATAAGCCTAACTTTCCTTATAATGTGAGGAAGTGACACACCATCCTCCCGAACCTCAGATGTGCTGTCAGAAGAGGCAGAATTACTGACGAGGAAGGAATTTTGTTGGGTGAGGTAAGAAGCATGAATGTGAGTGCGCATGTGTACACAATGTTTTAGAATTTATTTCCAAAAATCTACATGGAAAAATCTACTGGGCCCATCCAGAGAGAAGCAGAGTCTATATTTACAAGGGGAAGGATAACTCTTCCCTGTTTAGTGCGGAAACTGGGGGTATCAAATCCAAAATTATTATGTAAAAACCTAGCTCGCTATATAACTTGTGCAAGACAGCAATAACAAAGGAGTGGGAGGAATACTAGATGTAAGAATAAATAATAAAGGATATTAAAAGGAGATAAATTAGTAGCACAATGGTTGAAAGGGGCAGACTAAGAATTTAAGGGTAGGAATTTTTGGCAGGTGAGACTTCAACCACTGAACCACCAATGTAGGAATTTTTTTAAAACCTAAAAGAACAGAAAAGATCTTCAAAGGATTTGAAACCAATTAAATGATTCAAGTTTTTAAAAAAATTGAACAGGTGAAAGGTTCAATGATTAATAATTTACACAACTAAAAACAAAACCTGAAGCTCAAAAGTTAAAATGAAAACCAAAACATTTTCAAATCTATGTAAGGCAGAATATCAAAAATGAAAACATGAAAAAAAAAAAAAGCCTTACAAAGGAAGTCCTGGCTTTACAACCCAGAAGGCTGAAGACTGAATAGGAAAACAATTAAATAAGATTAAGATGTGTTAGCAACACAAATTGTTTGGGGCAAAACAGATAAGAACAAAAAAGATGACCCACACTAAAAAGATGTGACAAAAAGGAACGTTGAAGTTGAGATATTAAAAAATGTGAATAATGTACAGTACCAAAAACAAGTGAAGCTCTTTGCAGAGGCTGGGGACATCTGGGTGTTGAGGTTCTTCAGGAGTATGATGGGAGGTCTCCTAAACCAAGCTTGATGCTCAAAGCTGAAGCCAGCCAGTTTCCAGAGCTAAGGATCCGTCTCTAGATGCAAAGAAGAAACCAGGAACTCCCTCCCACTCACTTCCTTCATTTTCCACACTACCATATTATGGTATGATCCTGGCTGCCGTGCCCCCTTAGCTCCTCCTATGGCTTTGGTAGGGTTCATGCGCTAGCAGTTTGGTGTTATAAAGAAGTTATTTTAACGTGAGGGAACACGTAAGAGGTGAAGGTGATTAGGTTGTGGGGATCCTCAAGAATGGGTCAATGCTGTCTCCTGGGAGTGGGTCAGATCTCAGGGGAACCGATTAGTTTTAAGAGAACAGGTTATAAAAGAACCAACCTGGTTCCCCTTCACCTCTACCCCATCCCCTGATTTCCTATCTCACTATGCGACATCCCTCTTTTACACATGTTCCTGCTATATGGTACCACCTACTACCATTAAAAGGCCCTCACCAGTTGGGGCTACCTGATCTTGCAGTTTCAACCTCCACATGTCAGCAAAATAAGTGCCTTTCCTTATAAAGCTCCCAGCCTCAGGTATTTTCATACAGCTACACAAAGCAGACTAAGATAGATCCTGTTCCCAATAAGAAGCAGTCTGAGCTGACAAGGTAGTAGGGAATCCTGCATGTCCAAGTGAATAAAGAGAACAGCAGTGAAAAGTCAACCACACACTGTGTAGTTTCTGGAATGTCCCACAGGTTTTTTAATCCCCATGACCTAAATTGAAGCAACCATCTTCTTCCAGACCTTCTTCAACACTGCCCCGGTCCATCCTGTGCTCCTGGTGCTTGTTGACATCTTCCCTGCCAATCGGGTCAATCAAGTGACCTTCATTCTGCTGTGGACAGCTTCCTCAGATTCACCCCCACACCCAGTGGGGCATGGGTGCTGTGCCTTCTTACTTCCCAAATGTCTCTTTCTTCCCAGTACCAAAAAACAGAAAAGCCAAAAGACCCAAATGTCTCTTTCATCATTTGCTACCTCTGCACTTTTTCAGGCCTTCATTTTAAATGAGATGGATTTGAAGTCAGACACAGGACCCTAAAATGAAAGGGTTTGAGTTTTCTTTTGCAGCAGCAGGAAACTGTGCAAAAGGCAACAATTTTCAAGGATGAGTCACATGTTAAGGACAAAGTATGGACAATAGCTGGATAACTGAGTCGGAAAAAGGATGGAGTCTTAGTTACTTTTCTATTGCTGTTGAGACAAACTACCCAACACCCAAAACGAAGGAAAGGTTTATTTAGCTCACAGTTTGTAGAGGTTTCAGCCCATAATCAGCTAGCTCTAAGGCAGGGTGGCATGGTACAGGGTAAGCATTCATGGACATGGAAAATAGCAAAGCAAGCAGAGCAAAGGGGCAACAAGCCTCTTTTCCTTCCTTGTATTGTGAGCAGGCCATCTCCCCGCCCTCCTCTTGAACAGGATGAGGATATTTACAAAGTGCGGACCCTGACCCCCTGCTGAGTCACTTAGTTAAACTTCTAAACTTCTCCAATTGACACAATGTATCAAGCATTACAGATGGCACCAGATCAAGGGCAAGTGCAGATTCTAAATTCATTGCATGGCACTGGGCCTGTCCTGTGCTGTCCCACTTGATGTGACTTGTCATACTTCTCTGTGCTTGGTGTCATCCTACACACTGCAGATAGACTGGCCATCTCCTCCGTGGGTCTGCACGGAGTGTCCTTCAAGGTTAGTGTCTTGGTTAACATATGTTGCATTCAGAGACAGACCAGAAGGATCTGAGAGACAGTAGAAGGCTTTAGGATCAGGAGGTGTTTTAGTAATCCATGTTAATCCCTCTCTGATTCTATCTTTCCACAAACCAGAGGCCACACAAGCCAGGTATTATTGTTATTACTGCAGGACCTTTCCAGTCAAGGGACCCCAGGGAACTTTCTCTTTCTCTAATCTGATTAGATGCTCAGTCTTACGTTGTTCTTTGATGCAGGCCAGCACTTAGAAGCCAAAGCATTTCTGAGCTCTCCAGAGATGCACCTGGGCATTGCTTAACACACTGGGAACCTGCAACGTCTGGAAGGATTTACAGTGGGGGGACAGGAAGATGAGGCTACAGACACATGTGGGAATAAACTCCAACACAGATATCCCTGGGAAAAATCACCACAGCTTGTTAGAAAAGCAGCTTCAAGTGGATGTTGCGCTGATGGTAATCAGATTTAAAATTAGCCCTAACGTGCCTTCATCAAGGAGGGCTTAATTGCAGGGTTCAATCAGCACGCAAAATACTCCAGTGACAATCTTGCTGACAAAGCTGTTCTAAGCAAACAGGAGGGTTTGGAAGTGGGTTACATCCTCTGTGAAATTAGCCAGTTTTGGTGTCACTTAAGCTGCTTTCCTTTAAGCCTGTCGCTCCATGTACCAGTTTCTTAAATTTATATTATATACACTTAGAATTCATAAGATTTCTTTACCATTAACTCCAAGGACTACTATTTGTCTGGCCAGCTACACCACTGCAGAAAAAGCTGTTCTGCTTTTTATCTGCTGTGTGATCAGGGCAAATTTCTTATCCTCTCTGAGCCTCAGTTTTCCCCACATATAAAGGAGGACAATGAGGCCAACCTGGGAGGGCTGTCAAAGGGATTAAAATAAAGGAGTTATGATTCATTTTTATTTTCTTTTCCTTCTAAGCCCAGGCATGTAGGGTATGACTGGTACTAAATTCTCTAGGGAAATTGCAAATAGTCATTTTCACACTAGTTCTCAACTTGGGGTGGTTTTGTCCCCCAAGGGATATTTGGCAATGTCTGGGGACATTTTGGCTGCCACCAGTGAGGGAAGAGGCTCAGGTATTATTGACATCTGGTGGGTAGAGGCCAGACCCAAATGTCAGTGATGCTGAAGTTGAGAACCTGGTGGTGGAAGATGATGGACCTTCTCGCCAAAGAGTCGTTGGAGATGACAGAAATTGTCACCAGTGAGTCCTTGAAGATAACGGACGTTTTTGAGTCCTTGACGGTGATGGACATTCTCACTGAGGTCCTTGAAGATGAGCCCTGGGTCTTACACCTCTTCTTTTCTTGTAAGGAGATTTTTAAAGTGGGCAGGTATAGGGGGAGGGTGCTACTCAAAAGGGCTACAGTGAGCACCAGTTACTGAGCATAAGAGAAACAGATCTAAATTTATCTTCAAGTCAGACTCTAAATCCAGGCTTTCTTTCCTCTTTATTCCTCAAACTGAGGTCTGGTAACTGTTTTCTAGCTCTCTGTATTGTCTTGTTTTGTTTTGTTGTATTGTGTTCTGTTTGTTTGCAATGTGGAGAATTGAGCATAGGGCTTTTCCATTGGACTACATCCCCAACCCTTTCTGAGACAGGCTCTCACAAAGTCACTAAGTAGCTCAAGCTGGGCTTAAACTTGTGATCTTCCTGACTCTGCCTTCCAGAGTGCTGGGATTATAGGCACATGTCACCGTGTCTGACTTTATTTCCTTTTCATCTGAAGTATTTCCTTGAGCTTTCCCCATGTAATGTGGGATTTAAATTATGTTGCTATCCTTATTGTATATTAGTGCTCCACACTGAAAAGACTGAGACCCGGAAAGAGGAATTTCCAGAACTCATGTTGAGTGGTCTCAGGATACAAATGCCCAACTCTGGAAAGGATGAGCAGGATCACTGGATGAGACAACTGGGCCAAGCTGAAGGCCACTGTGTGAATCAGTTCATTCTCCACATTGCCATTCAGGTGGCCATCCAGATGCATATAAATATCCAGGATAGATGCCAGAGAACATATTAACATATTAATGACGGTTATCTTCTTGATTAAGAAGCATTTTCCCTGTGTACACACTCTTGGATTTTCCAAATTTTCTGAGTATTTTATACTTTAAGGCATTAGACATTACTGTAGAAAGAGCGGAAGAGCAATTCTCCATATGCCTGCCCAGCTTTTGTTCCAAGGATTTCTTCTGCTCTGTGAGGCACAGGCTAGGTGCTGGCATGCTGCTGCTCCAAGATAGATTGCTCTCCCACCGCCCCAGGTGAGTCGCATCTGGGTAACAGCTGCTACCATCATGACTGCATTTGGTGATGGATGAAGTCTTGCTTTACAGATGCTAAGATGATTTGGGTCCAGTGAAATTGCATGTGGATGGTGGCTCCAAGCCAGGGCGAGGGGATGAATGTGACAGTGCTTTCCATGGCACAGAGGCACAAAGGTGAAGTCTTCCTGGGGAATGGGGTGCTAGAGAGCTGCAAGTGTGTGGCTGGGAAATGCACCATGCAGCAGGACCTGTACCAACCTCTGCTGTCTCTTCCTTTGTATCTTGGAGTGACAGCATATTGCAAGGGTCCCAGTGTAAACAGGAAAGGCAGCCTCAGTCTTGAGAAGGAATGTTCTCACTTTTCCAAGAGCCACTAATATATAATGGACAAAATTCTGTAAAGCTGTTTCTAGGAAGACTCGTGGGTGCTCCTTGTCACAAGGCAATGACCCAATGACAACTGAAAGTCATATGCTGTACATTGGAGGGACAACTTCTGGGTTTATATTTATTAAAATAATGCTCTCTAAAAACAGCTTGCCTCTAAAGACCACAGTGACCTCAAAGAGAATGGAGAGGCACCTAAGGAAGCTAACTAAGAGGAAATAGAAAACACACAGAAGAACCCAGAAGAGAAGGGCTGGGGCACCCAGGAAGAATCAAGGTTCATAGAACAGTGAGAAAGTGCTTTTCCAGTTTCTGATTCTAGATGTGTGCTAAACAATCCAGAAACAATCCAGCTGGAGAGATGCTCAGATATGAGGTTGAGTAAGTGAGGCCTGCAGCAGAGGGACTGTAACACCCCAAACAGGCTGGGGCACAAGGCACGAGTTCCAGTGCTTACAGAGGAGAAATAAGGGATTCCGTCAGCAAAATTGGGTGTGGGAGGGTCTTTTCCTCCATCCAAGAGAGAAACAGGACAAACTAAATTTAGGATCCAATATACGAAAAGTATAATTATCAAACGATGACATTTTCCTCCAAATTCTGCAGTGGAGTCATTCAGACCTTAGAGTCAGAAAAAAACCTGGCAATTCCTAATTCAGCCTGATTTTTACTGGGTAACCCTGGGGAGTGACTTAAACTCTGAACTTTCGACTTCTCATCTTTGAAGTAGGTTAACAGTACCAACCTCCTAAGGGGTTTTAGAAGGGGAAAATGACATCAGGAATCCACTGGGGACACATTCCAAGATACTTGGTGTATGACCAGAACTGTGGCTAAGAACCATATATATATATATATATATATATATATATATATATATATGGTTATATATATATATAAACACCATAATATATATACACACATATATTAATATATATTATATATTATATATTATATATATAATATTATATATATTATATACTATACTATATAATATATATTATGTATATGGTTATATATATATATATATATATATATATATATAAAACCATAATACACACACACACACACACACACACACATATTTTCTATACAGGCACACCTTTGATCAAGTTTTATTTGTAAATTACTTATAGTAAGAGATTAATAAGAATAATAAAATAGAGCAATTACAACAATCTTCTGTAATAAAGCTGTAAGCATCATTTCTCTTACACTCAGGGGCCACAATAAAGTAAAATGCATGCTACTGTGACAGTTCAATGCCTGAGATCCCTACTAAATGACTGACAGGCATGCACCATGGTTTTACTGAACCAAGGGGTGGGTGGGTGGAGAAGAACAGGGAGATTTCATCACACTACTCAGAAGGACTTATTTAAAACTTATGAATTGCTTACTTCTGCAGTTTTCCATTTAATATTTTCAGACCAAAGGTGAGCTTAGGTAACTGAAGTCATGGAAAGATGAAAGCATGGATGGCAGGGGCAGGGGCGACAGTGGCACTGCAATGCAAAGTATCTAGCACAATGCCTACATAGGAGACAGGAAACAGTAGCTATTGCATTCATGGCAGCCAGAACCACAGAGAACCTCCCCCCTATGCTATCCAATACAGGCAAGCTGAAGAGTCCGCCATTTTTCCTGCCACCATACAGGAGACCCCTTAGCTCTTGGCCTTGGCATCTTGGGCTGGTTTTGCCTGATTCTTGCATGTTCGCTCAGTTTCCATTAGTAGTTCTCTTCCTGTAGGTTGGACCACTGGTTGATTCTGGCTTTTCAGGTCATATCCAGAGTGTGTCCCACTTGTTCATCACCCAGCACTACTCATAGGAAGGTGGGGGTGAGACTTGGTTAGGGGAAAAGCAGACTTAGAATCATTTGACAAGGAGTAGGTGTGAGGGCTCCTGTTAGCCTTAAGACCCCCATGGACAGCGGCAAGCCTGCACGCAGGCAGGACGTGTGACCTTACTTTTAACCTCAAATGGATCTCACTGTGGACATTTGATTTTTGGCATCAGAAAGTCTAGCTGGAAGTACTTATTCTGTTACACACCGTCCTTTGGAATATGAAGACATGATTCAATATAATCCCCCCACAGTTTCTGCAAAGGATTGTCCAAGCTTTACAAACCAGAAAGTAACCTACCTAAAGTCAGAAAGCTGGGAAGCATGGAAACTACAATTTGCAGTAGGTCTTCAAAGCTTATCCTTTTAAACAAAGGTAGAACTATGACATCCTCCCCAAAGTGAGGCTTTTCTTCAACACGTGCTACACATGCACATCCCTTCCATACACACGACCATTATTTGCTTGAAAAAAAATATCTCACGGATTATTATTTTTAATGTCCTCTGTGTGTTTGTTCACAGAAATTATGTATCGCATGATCAGACCTTGCAAAATCTCTTAAAATTTTTGGTAAATAGCATTGCTTGGTTCCAAAACAAAATGAAATGGAGCAGTAAAACAGAAGTGACTGTCTTGAATCTTTAATCATGCAAAATTACTTTGCAAGTTAAGTACGGCCTTTCGTTTGCAGGGTGGTTGAGACACACTTGGAAACCCGCAATTGGTTTAAAGTGGTTTATTTGAAGTGGAACACCATCCCACCAGAATTTATCTATTGAAGGTGAGCTATAAGCCATGCCACACAGAAATGGCTAAAAGAAATAAGGAAAGAGAAAACTCAAAAGAGATATAACAGCTGCTTCCAATATTAAAAAGTTGCCATAAAATGATGGGTTAAACACATTTCTGTGCTCTTACAGGGGTACAAGTGAAGATTGGAAAAGGTGATGAATGCTCTACTCTTCTTGTGTATGTTCAGACTATTCTGTGCATTAGATTATTGATGTTGGATTTTGGTGCTATAGTTTTCCATCACAGGCTGGACTGAGAGTGGAGTTTGGCACTGAGTATTAGGTTGGATTAATGATAGCCAAGAGTCTATCAGCTCTCAGCATCCAAAGAGGTGGGAGTCTTCATGGTTGTTGGAAGATTTTCAAGAATCAAGGATAGACAAACTAGCAGTGGGGACAGGTGAGGCACTGCCTGTGGGCTAGAAGAGGGTACAGTGAAGTTCAGAGGTCAGGGCAGCTGAGTGTGTGCTTCGGGTAACAGATGCACAAAGGCACAGAGCTTCAGTAGAGTTGAGATGGAGCAAGGAGAGGGTGGGCCACGGGCAAGGAGGTAGGGGAGGCGGATCCATTTACCTAGGAATGTCTCAAGTTTATTCTTCTTTATGGCTCAGTAGTATTCTATTGTACAAAAACCCCTCACATCTTCTTTATCCATTACTTGGTTGATGGACATAGAGGCTGTTTCTAAGATTTAGTTATTATAAACCATGCTCCTATCAACATGGGTACGCATATATCACTGTGGTATGATGTTTTTGATTCTTTTGGGAAGATACCAAGAAGGGGAATAGGGTAGTTCAGGTTGTTAATCTACTGACAGTGGCTTTTAGAATACAAAATAAGTCTCTCTTCCTTGTTTCCCTCCCTCTGTCCTCCTACCCCTTCTCTTATTCCTCCTCTCCCCTCTCTCCCTCTTCCTCCTCTCCTCTGTCTCCCTTTGCAGTACTGGAGATGGAAGCCAGGGTCCTCACACTGATCTCATTCCCAATCCCTCCCTTCCTTTCCTTTTAGACATTTTTTAGACGTAGGTTCTGACTAAGTAACTAAATTGCCCATACTGGATTGGAAATTGAAGTCTTTTTGACTCAGCCTCCCAGAATGTTCAGATTATAGGCATGGGCCACAAAGTGCAAGCCATGACATGCTTGCCAAAAAATTCTGAAATTAAGCCCTCAGTAAAAAAAAAAAAAAAAAAAAAAAACAGAAAAAGTAAGAGAAAAACATTAAAAAAACTTCACTGTATATTCTTCTAAATTTGACTGGTTATTCATAATTCTTGGAGAATTTACTGTACTATTTTAAATTGGCATTTCTTTTGGACTATTCTGCCTTTCTTACTGATTTCTAAGACCATTTCTACATTAAGAGAAGTAATCTTTAGTTTTTTAACTAAGTGTATCATTACATTTTAGGTATACATAAATTCACCATAGGGAATTTGTACTTGTACATGATATATTTTTTTCTTTTTCCCCCATCCCACTACCCTCCTTTAAACCCCCCTTCCTTTCCTTATTTACAAAAGTTGTTTCCATTTTTTCCTTCCTTTCTCATTTTTTCTTTTCCTTCCTTCCTTTCCCTCTCTCCCCTCCCTGGTTCCACTTCCCATTTGAATATTTTCTTCCTATTTTACAATATCTGTTATACATTTTGGTCCTTATTAACACTTCTGGATCCTTATACCACAGGAACACCACAGTGTTTACACATGCGTATAGAATTTACTTCACTTAAGAGAATGGTCTCAAGGTGCATCTGCTTATCTAGAAATGTCTCAAGTTTATCCTCCTGTATGGCTGAGTAGTGCTCCACTGTATAAAAAACCTCCACACTTTTTTTATCCATTCATCAGTTGAAGGGATGTTTGGGCTGTTTCCAAGATTTGGCTATTATAAATTGTGCTGTTATAAACACAGGTATGCATATATCACTGTGCTATGATGCTTTTAATTCTTTAGGGAAAGTGCCAAAAAGGGGAATAGCTGGGTTGAATAGAACCTCTAATCCTAGTTTTTTGAGGAATCTCCACACTGACTTGCACAGTGGTTGTCCCAATCTACACTCCCACCAACAATGGAGGGAAGTTCTTTTCTCCATAATATTTTCAACATTTATTATTGGTTGTTTTCTTGATAATAGCCATTCTTTCTGGAATGGGATGGATTCTCAGTGCTGTTTTAATTTGTATCTCTCAAATGACCAGTGATGTTGAACATTTTTTCATACATTTATTTGCTGTTTCTACTTCTTCATCTGAGAAGTATTTATTCATTTCAGTGGCCCATTTGTGGACTGGGTCTTTAAATTTGGGAGGTCTGATATTTTTTAGTTCTTTATATATTCTGAATAGTGGTCTTTGTTCTGAGGAACAGCTGCCAAAATTTTTTTCCCACTGTGTGGATTATCTCTTTACTCTGATGGTTGTTTCTCTTGCTGTGCAAAAGCTTTTTAATTCTTTATGATACTTCCTGTGGGACTGGAGTTTTGTTGATAAAGTCTTTGCCTACATGAATCTCTTCAAGAGTTTTACCTATCCATCTTCCATCAGATTTAGTGTTTCTGTTTTAATGTTTAGATCTTTGATCCATCTCTATTTTAGTTTAGTGCATGGTGAAAGATATGAGTCTAATATGAGTCTTTGGCATGTGGAAAGCCAGTTTTCCAGAAACATTTATTAAATGGGCTATCATTCTTCCAGTGAAAGTGTTTGGCTTCTTTGTCAAAGTTAACTTGATTGAGTACGTCCAGAGTTGTTTCTTCATATTCTAATCTGTTCCATTGATCCTCTGGTCTGTTTTTTTTTTTTTTTTTATTCCCCAGTACTGAGTTGTTTTATGAGAGCAGCTTTGTAGTATAGTTTCAAGTCAGGGATGGTAATGCCCCTGCCTTGTGTTTGTTGCCCAAAACAGTTTTTGCTATTTTCGGTCTCTTCTGATTTCAAATGAATTTTGGCATTGTTTTTTCTATTTCTATGAGATACACTGTGATAATTTTGATTGGGATTGCATTAAATCTCTATAACAATTTTATGACTATGGCTATTTTCAGTATATTGTTTCTTCTTGCCCAAGAACAAGGGATATCTTTCCATTTTCTGATATCCTCTTCAATCTCCTTTCTCAGAGTACTGTAGCTTTCAGTGGAGAGAATGCTTACTATCTTTGTTAGATTGATTCCTAGATATTTCATTTTTGGGGGATGCTACTGTGAAAAGTGCTGTCTCCCTAATTTCTAGTGTGTTTGTTATTCATGTTTGTTATTTAATAGAAAGGCTGTTGATATTTGATTGCTAACTTTGTATACAGCTACTCTTCTGAATTTGGTTATTAAATCTAGAAGTCTTTGGAGTTTTGGGGGTATATATGTAGACTATCTTGTTATCTACAAATGATGATTTAACTTCTTTGCTTTCTGTCTTTACTCCTTTTATTTCTTTCTCTGGTTTAATTGCTCTGGCTAATACTTCTATAACTATATTGAATAGGAGGGGTGATATTGGACATCTTGGTCTTGTTCCTGATTTTAGAGTGAAAACTTTCAGTTTCGTCCATTTAGTATGTTGGCTATTGGTTTGTCCTAGATGGTCTTTATCAGACTGAGACAAAGACCATCTATTCCAATTTTCTGTAAGATTTTTATCATGAATGAGTGTTGGACTTTGTCAAGTACTTCTTCTGCATCTATGGAGATAATCATATGCTTTTTGTCCTTGGCTTTATTAATTTGGTGTATTACATTTATAGATTTGCCTATAATGAACCATCTCTGAAGCTCTGTGATGAACCCTACTTGGTCATGATGTATAATCTTATTGATTTGCTGCATGCAGTTTGGCAGTATCTTACTGAGGATTTTTGCAACCATGTTCATTAGGAAGTTTTGCCTGTAGTTCTCTTTTTTGGTTGGATCCTTCTCTGGTTTTGGTATCAGGGTAATGCTTGGTTCCAGGAATGAGTTTGAGAGTATTGTTTCCTTTTCAGTTTCGTTAAAAAGTCTGAATGCTATCAGCACTAGATCTTATTTAAATTTCTTGTAGAATTCAGTACAGAATCTGTCAGGACCTGGACTTTTCTTGGTTAGTAAGTTTTCAATTACATCTTCAGTTTCATTGACTGATATTGGTTTATTTAGAATTTTTATATCTTCTTGATTCAACTTTAGTAATTCATATGTATCTGTCCATTTCTTTTGTGCTTTCCATCTTACTAGAATACAGGTACTTGAGGTATGCATTGATCTGGATTTCTGCAGGATCTGTTGTGATTTCACACTTTTCATTCCTAGTTGCATGGATTTAAGTCTTTTCTTTCCTTTTTTTGATAAGATTGTCTAAGCCTTGTCAATGTTACTTAATCTGTCAAACACCAACACTTCAATTTATGATTCTTTGTATCTTTTTTTTTTAGTCTCTGTTGCATTAATTACTGTTCTGATCTTCATAATTTCTTCCCTTGTAGAAGTTTTAGCCAGCCTTGGCCTGCTTTTTGTCCCCTAGAAGCTGAGGTTCAATATTACATTGTTTATTGAAGCTCACTGTTTTTCTGATATTATAATGCACTGCTATAAATTTCCCTCCTAGGAATTCTTTCATTGTGTTCCATTAGTTCTGGTTCGTTGTACTGCCATTATCCTTTAATTGGAGAAACTGCCTACTTTCTTCTTTAATTTCATCTGCTACCCACCGGTCAGGAGGTTGCTATTTAATTTCCATGTGCTATGAAGTCTTTGTGGTTTCTTTTTACATTGATTTTCAATTTCTTTGCACTATGGTCTGATAATATATATAGGATAATTTCAATTCCTTTGCATTTACTTAAATTAAGCATGTTGTATGAGCTAGTAAGTCCTCTCTTTTGGAGAATATCCCATGTACATCTGAGAAGAATGTGTATTGTGATGTTTTGAGGTGGGCTACTCTATAGACATCTACTAAGTTCACTTGTTCAAAAGTTTCATTCAGTTCTATTTGTGATAGTGGGCTATTAAGATTCTCCATTACAAGGAGGATTGCATTATGTAGAGTGCTAATATTATTTTTTATGTCTGTTGATATATGTTTTTTTTTAATTGGGCACACTAGTATTTGGTGCATTTACACTTATGACTGTTATCTCTTCCTCCTGGATTTTTACTTTCAGAAGGATGAAATGATCTTCTTTGCCTCTTTTAGTAAGTCCTGGTGTGAAATCCACTTTGTCTGCAAATCAAATTGCTACCCCTGCTTTTTTCCAGGTTTCCATCACATGGAATATTGTTTTCTATCCTTTGACTTTCAGTCTATGAATTTCTTTTTAAATTAAACATTTTTCTTGTATTTATTATATTGTTAGATCTTGCTTCTTTATCAGTTCTGCCAGTTTGTTTCTTTTGATCCGTAAAATGAGACCATTAACATTGACAGTTATAACTTATCCTTGTCATGTTATTTTTCTGTTGTTTGCTCCCTTTCCCCCATCTCTTTAGCTCCTTGCCTTGCCTGGTGGACTCATTCTGTTGGGGTTCATGGGGTTGTAATCCTTGGTATCTCTTTCTAGAATATCCTTCAGAACATTTGGGAGTGCTGGTTTGGTATTCTTGAATTTCCTCAGATATTCTTTGTCATGTATCTTATTTCTCCATTAATTTTTAAAGATAGTTTTACAGTGTACATAAATCAGCATTGGAAATCGTTTTATTATAGGGTTTGAAATGCTTCTCTGCAAGCTCTCCTCAACTTAAAGAGTTTTTGTTGAGAGGTCTGTTTTGATTCTGATGGGCTTTCCTTTGTAGGTGATTTGTTTCTTTTCTCTAACAGCTTTTAATATTCTGATCTTGTGTTGAATTTATGAGATCTTGACTATTATATGCCTTGATGTAGATTTTTTTTGATCATGACTAATTGGAGTTCTGTATGCCTTAGTTTCTGTATGTCAAATTATTTTTCCCTGTTTGAGAGGTTTTCTTCCACAACTACCTTGAACAGTTATTTTATGTCTTTTGTGCTATTTCCTGCTTTTTCACAGACTCCACCCAATCTTATTTTATTCTTCTTTGTGTCATCTAGCAGCTGTTGGATTGATTTCTCATAGTCCTTTACTATTTTTAAGAAATTTTTCTTTTCATGATTTCTCACTGCAATCCTGCCTTCTGTATTTGAAGTTCTGTCCCCACATTGGATCATTCTGATGCATATCCATTCAATGAAATTTTTAAATTCCTGGATACCTGTTTGAATGTTTCAAGGGTTCCATTTCTGTCCTACATTGGAAGTTCATGGTTCCCATCATTTTCTTGGACTACTCTATTTTTCTTTTTAATCTCTATCTGCTCTGGAGTCTTTCATTAGCATGTCTTGCATTATATTCACCATCTCTATGGTTACCTGAGAAATTATTTGTTTTTTGATTTTTCCCAGAGCTTCATGCATCTGCTTTGTCACTTCTGCTGTTACCACTTCAGAGAGTCCAGGTCGTGGCTTTTGGATTGACCTACCTCATTGCTCCCTGGGTTTACCTTTGGTAAGTTATTGATCTCTAAAAGGTTTGCCATCACTGGTGTATGCTGTGTTCAACACACTCTTGAGCTCTGCATGCCAATGATTCTATTTCTTACATTGTATTGCTTTTTATGTATTTTTATTAGCAGTTTACCTCCCTCCTCCTTTCTTCCCTCCCTCCCTCTCTCCATTTTTCTTTCTTTTTCTTTTCTTTTTAGTTTTTTGTAGTACTGCAGATTGAATCCAGGGTCTTTGCACTGAGCTAAGTCCCTAGCACTTTCTTATTTCTTTAATTTTGAGACTAGGTTTCACTAAGTTGCTTAGACTGTGAGCAACTTGTGATCCTCCTGCCTTATCTTCTCAGAGTGCTGAAATTGCAGGCGTATACCACCATGTATATATAATTGTATGTATTTTCAAATTTTTTTTCTATTATGTTGGGGGGGATGTCTACTCTTTATTTTATTCATTAGGCATACTTCTTCCTGTTGGATTACTTTTGTTCATAAGCATGACTTTCTGACTGTGTTTGGTTTTTCTGTGGAAATCCTTGTAGATTGACTCATAGGGTCACACCCAGAATAATTTCTCATTTCCTTCTGTCAGGAGGTCCAGCTCCGTACAGCCCAGTACCATATATTATGTTAGTCTCAAAAATGGACATTTTATTATGTACGGAAACAGCATAAATCTGAACCTTACAACCATGAGTCATAGGCTAAAGTATCAAAACTTTTAGACAAGTCTTTTTCCACCTAGGGCTTAATCAGACAGAGAAACTTACATATTCTTGTGCAATTGGTAGATTTTTCTTTTCTCCATATAACTTTCAAGGGAGGCTGTAGCCTTCTTAGGATCCTAGCTTTTGTGGGGAGACCTCAGTTTCCTTTCTCACCTATCATGCACATAAGCCCTGTTTTCCATTCCCATCTGGAAGTGACAACCCCATCCCTGCCAAGGCCATGAACACATTGGCTCAGGCCACAGTGACTCAGCCATAACCTCAGGCCACACAGACTCAGCCACAAATATTTGTGACTTCTCTCCTATCTGCAGGTACCTGCAATTTTCCTTTTCTTCAATAAAGTTCAGGTGAAATTATTTTAAAACACTTTTACTGTATTTGAAATGATTTTTGGAAGCGCATGTCTTAGGTATTACCATGGAATCAGAAGTCCTTTGTGCTTCATTTCTATCTTAGGATGGAAAGATTTTAAAAATGTGATTAATTGTGAGCATATTTCAAAGATATATTAAGATTGTGCATTCTTTATCTATTACATACATTGAGGCATCCACTGAATTCAGTTAATCATTTTATTAAAGTCTATATACCATTATTTCAAGTATCTAGGGAATGATATATATTACTTCTCCTGCATATATAGTAGTTTGGGTTTATATAATTTCAGGGCATTTTATTTGGCATGTAAATCTTCTCGTTAGTCACTATCACTATTGTAAGTAGCATGAATGTAAATAAGTATTATGAAAAAATATTTTATCCTTATCTTTTCTTTATTTTCATTTCAGCTAATTATTTTCTCCTTTTCTGCCATCTCCTCTCTCCTCCCACCTCATTTTGACTTGGCATTTCCTGGTGTTTCCTGCATGTCTCTGTATTTTCAATGTCATGCTGGCTTAGGCAAATATCTTATAACTGATATTTGTCCAGATTTTGCTTGCTTTTAGCCAGTCTGAGAAAGATTGAACCTTATGTCTATGTCTTATTTAAATGTTAGTCTTTAAGAATATACCTTTTGTCATTTATTTTTCTGTATTTTTAATGATGATAAAATGTCATCTGTTTGATATCATCTCGTATACAGGTAGAACAACCTTAATCTCAAAATCTGAAATCCAAAATGCTCTAAAATCTGAAACTTTTTGAGGCCAACATGATACCTCAAGTGGAAAATTCCACATTGGAATCGCATATAATGGGTCACAGTGAAAATGCTGACACACTAAAACTACTATATATAAAATTTTCTTCAGATGTACAGTATAAGACTTACCTAAAACAAAAATGAATTTCATATTTTGGCTTGAATCCCATCCCCCAAGTAGCTTGTGTTATGTATGCAAATATTTCAAAAGTCTGAAATTCAAAACACTTCTAGTCACACATATTTTAGATAAGTGTACTTCACCTCTACAATCACTGTTAGACTCAACTTGCTTCTGGTAGTTTGATTGATTGGCAAAGGCCTGAACTCTTTAAATATGAAGAACCTCTCACTTAGTGCTGCCTGGTCTCTCTGCCTCCTACCTTACTTCCTCAACTGGTCTTTCGCTGTTGCAAATCTAAATCGTGGTAAAGTAAATGCAAATCTGGGCGCATGCTGTGCTCACTCAAGTTAAATGTCAGCGACCTGGTGCCATAAAAAGTACACTTCTAACATCAAAAAACACACTTCCAACTGCTTGGCTTTCCATTTACATTCTCCGAGGTAATCCATTGGAGCCTGCTATTCTCTCTCCCCTACTCCTCTCTGTTCCATCTGTAATACCCTATGCTGTCAACTCTTCCTGAAATGCCTGTTTGGAAAGTACATTCTATCTCTGATGGTAAATTGTGCTCTTACAACTGGAATGGATTAAGACATGCCTAGCAGATTGGCGAAGCACAGTTCTGGGTGTATCTATGGATGATGGAAGGCCAGCAAGTGGAGAGGGGAAAACCCACCCTAGATGTGGTGGCACCAACCAATAGGCTTGTAGCCTAGATGGAATAAAAAGAGAAAGAAGGAAATGTTCCCTTTTTTGAAGCACTCCAGTCTTTTCCATCACCTTTGGACATTGGTTTCCAGTTCGTTGTCTTCCAGTGCAGACTCACACCAGTGATTCCCCAGAGTGTCCAGGCCTTTGATCTTAGACTGGTGCTGCATCCTCCACCCCTCTTGGTCAGCTTCCAGCTTCCTGGGCTCAGAAGCTGACAGACCTTCTGTTTCTTTAGTGTGCAGGCAGCCATTGTGGACTCCCCCACCTCAGATCCTGTGGGTCCATCTAATAAGTCCCCTTGCTAATTATGCATATAGTTTCTATTGATTCTGTTCCTGTGTAGAGCGCTAACTAATATACCACTCTCCACATCTGTAGGCTCTGCATTCATGGATTCAACCAATCATGGGTGAAAAATATTTGAATATTGAGGAATTTTCTTCTTTTTTTGGTTATGATACATAAACAGTACAGCTCTTTACATAATGTTTACATTGTATTAGGTATGATATATATACAGGAGGAAGTATATGGAAGGATGGACATGGGCTATATGCGAATATTATGTCATTTTAAATAAGGGGCTTGAGCATGCATGGAGTTTAGTGCCTGAGGGAGTCATGCAACCAGTCCTCACAGACACCAAGCGGAGAGTGTGTTAATAGAGTAGGGCGAAGTGCTGGTGCCATGTGTGCTAAGGAGTGGGAAGAACATTCGGCCTGGCTCCTCCCTTCCTGGAACTCAGCTGGAGAGAAAGACAGTGAGATAGTCAGTCATTTACAACATGGAGTGAGTTGAGTCTACTTCAGGGCCAAGTAGTCCCGCAGTTGATCTGATGTCAAGCAGATGCCTTCTGAGAAAGCAATCATGAGGCTGAGCCAGTGTGGCCACGGTGCTCCCGAGGCCTCCTTCCTAGCCACTTGCTGGCTGAGGCTGTTCTCCTTCCGGGCTTGCCCACCTTGCTTCCTCCTGGTCTGGGGGTTGGCTGAGTGTGTACATTGTGGTCCTTGTGCTCATGTGATGTATGTGTCTCTACTTCCTGTTCTATGTAATGGATACCATGAAGGCAGAGTCCACTTCTTATTTTCTGTCCTGGGCCTGATGCATACTGGTTGGTGAGTGTCCATAGAAAGACTAGCTGAATTCCTCTGAATTCCTTCCTCCCGCTCTCTCTGCTCGTGCCTGACTTCCAGCCCTTAGAGGCACCCTGTGTGTTTCTCACCCTCTTTGTCTGGCTAGGCTTTCTGTGCTGCCTCTGTGTGCAGACTCCTCACTGATTCTGCTATCACTTTGTCCCTCCCCTTACGCCATTTGGACCCTATGACCCCTCCTCAGGTGGCCTGTTCACTTTTGTTCCTCAAACAGAATGAAGAGACTACATTTTCCATTCTGAAAACAGAATAATTACTCCCTGTAAAGAGGAGTCTGTTGAAGGAGGTAGGTGATCTTAATGACATCTTCTCCCAAGTTTGGTGTTCAGAAAAGGATTTTTAAAAATGAGGGAATAAAGCAAGAAAGAAGTCAAGAAAAGAAAGAAAGAAATGAAGCAAGCAAGAAAGGAAGGAAAAAAGGAAGGAAGGGAGGGAGCGAGGGATAAAAGAGACAAGGAAAGAAGAAAGAAGGAAAGAAAAAGAAAGGAAGGAAGGAAGAAAGAGAGAGAAAGAAAGAAAGAAGAAAGAAAGAAAGAAAGAAAGAAAGAAAGAAAGAAAGAAAGAAAGAAAGAAAGGAAACAAGCTGTATATTCCAGTTTGCTTCTTTATTTACACTGGCTTCCAGGAAGCCCAGATGTAGGGTCAGTGTTCATAAGGAGCAACTATCTTTAGATCATGTTTCTTGTAGAATTATTTCCCTCCATTATCTGAGTACATCCTGCTTATTTCTTGAATTATAAAAAGAAGCACTTAACCCAAAGTGTTTATTTACATAGGTACAGTAGTCAGCATCAGAAAAATGTAATTTTATTAGAAGATTTAGGATCTAATTATATTTTCATATGGGATTATGCCTTCTAGTTCTCTATGTTTATTTTAAATTATGGGTTCATTGCAGCACCTTCAATCCTTAATTCAAGAAGTATAATTTTTCCTTTCTTCCTCTCCCTCTCGTTTTTCTTTCCTGTAAAATACGCTGACGGGGTTGACTTACATGCTTGAGTTCAGCTTGCTAAAGCTAAGTTCAACCACCATGGGTGTCAAGGATAGGAGGGAGAGGGAAGGGAGAGAAGGGATGGGAAAGGGAGGGATTTTCTTTCTGAGCACTGAGCTTCCAACCTCTTCATTTACAGTCATGTCAAGTCACACAATTTCCATTTTAGAAGTGAAGAAAGAGGCTGGCAGTGGTTAACTGACTTGCCCCAAATCTTATTTTTTCTGTTTGGAGAAGCTCAGTAAATGCTTACTATTTCATTATCTCATTCCATCATCCTTGAAATCTCCTGTTCCTCTTTCTGATTTTAGATAACAGCCCTGTTATTTGCCTCTAGCCACACAGGACTCCTCTGTGTTCTCCTCTCCCTCACCCCCAGTTTAACTAGGTGTCTGCTTCCAGCTTGTTCTGCCTGTTTAATAACTTCACTCTGCTGCCCATTCCCATCGCTGACACCGAAGTCAGGGCCCCCATGCTTTGTGCTTGGGACCATTTCAATAATCGCTTGGCTATTATCTCTGCTTCCAATTTTCTCCCACTCTGACTCTTCCACTATATGGCTGCTTTGTGATATTCTTCAATGGCAAATCTAACTTCAACTCCTCTGACAGACTCGTTTGCCCTCCAGGGAAAGGCCCTTGCCAATTCTATCACTGTGCCTTTCTCCCCGCTCAGTCATCGCCCTGAGTTCCCTGTGCATCCCACACACCACCCACACTGAGTGGCTGCACAGTCCCCAGCAGCCACGGGATTTCATGCCTCTCATCTCTGTTTACACTTTGCTTTTCCTGGAAGGCTCTTGGGTGGTGACCATCTTTTCTCCTTCAAGACCTACCTGGACTTTCTATTCTCATTTCCGGTACCCCACTTCTCAGAGTGCTCGGCATCACCTCCTTCCTACTGCTTTCCCTTGAGTAGACTCACGTGAAACCATTTGCCACGCCAGGCTGTGACTTTCTGGTTTTATGTTTGATTAAATCACTTGTCATTTCATTGATTTCACAATTTTTTTTCTTGTTTCACACCTATTATCTAGCTCTAAGCATATTCTTGGTGACTGGTCCTTTATTTCCTCCTTATTCACAGGGTTATGGTCACTGTAACATTTTCTGATGAAAGGTAACACTGCTTGGTCCATCATAGCAGTACATGGGCAAAAAATGAGTTAGCTGATAAATGGAAGATGGTTTTTAAATCTTGTGAACAGATCCAGAAACACTCAGCCTTGCACTGTTTCCTCTGCAGTAACTGTTAGTGTTCACTGCGAATCGTAGTCACAGGAGTTTGAGGGCCAATTAATTGCCCTTCTGCCCATGAGTTCTGAACAATATTGAAACAGGAAGTAAGATATCAGCAGACTTGATCAGTTTTATTTCAGGCAAAACTGAATTGGAGAGCATAACTTGGATGTAAGGATAAGACCAGGCTTCCTGCTTCATTTCTGCCTTGGATATCGCTGATTTGCTTGGGCTTAGATAACTGGGAAACAGGACTCTGGCTTGCAATGATGAGCTCACTGCATGGGAGAAAAGTCTGGGTGGTCTCAGAATAGAAGGTGGGCTGGCCATCCATGGGAGGCAAGTCTCCGCCTTACAAACACAGAACAAAAGAGTAAGGAACAACAACATTATACTCGCAGACCCAACCTGTCTATGATAGAGAGGTGGGAGAATGCTCTCCTTAACAGTCCTGGATATAACCACAGGAAGTGAAATCTATGTGTCAGAGAGATACGTGCACGCCCACATTTACTGCAGTACAATTCACAGTTGCCCGGATGTGGAACCAACCTAGGTGACTATCAAAAGATGAATGGGTAAGAAAAATAGGGGTGCACATAAACAAAAGACATACACAGCCCTTAAAAGGATGGAATCCAGTCATTTGCCATAGCAGGGATGGAGCCGGAGGATGTCCAAATGAGCCAGACACAGAACGACAAATGCCACATCCAGATGTGGCATCTAAAAAATGGCTCACTTTGAGCTGTTGAGAGTGGAATGGTGGTTACCACAGAGTGGGGAGACAGTGAGTGGGGAAGAGAGACTAGGAGAGGCTGGTCTAGGGCTACAACCTTATCACTGAAAGGGTGACTAGGTCCTGGTGTTCTCAGGCATAAGAGGGTGAATAAAGCGAAAAATCAACACATAGTGTGCCTCCGGGTAGTTGTAAGATTTTGAATGTACTTACCACACAGAAGTGATAAAAATTTAAAGCAATGGCTAGGCTGATTAGCTGATTAGCTCACAACCAAATGTATACATCAATTAAAACAGCACACTGTATCGCCGATGTGCACCATTATTATGTATCAAGGTGTCTTGATCTGGGAATTCTTCTTGTCACAGTTGGGCTTTGGTAATTCCATGTAAAGGGTGAAATGGCTCTGTTTGCTTTCTCTCACCTCACACAGTGCCAGTACTGGGTAGAACAACAGATGCTTCTTCCACGAAGGACATGTTTATCATTAACACTGGAGCTAAACGATGAGGGGACTGGAACTCGACAGCCAGGCATGCGTGCTCTGGGAAGAATGACCCTGTGACTGACTAAAGTTGCAAAGGATTTTTCCTTGTGATTTAGGAAGCACTCTGGACCACATTACCCCAAGCCCAGCCAGTCTTTAAACTGCACACCCTGATGGCAATAAAGAGCAGTCACCTTGGGTGCACCTGCAGTGTGCGTGGGTGGGCACCACGGCCAGCGCAGCACTGCATTCTGAATGTGTGGACATCGCTGTCGCCCCGTCAGTGATTGACTTTTACCACCCAGATCCAGATGCTGCTGGCAGAGGAACTGACCGAAGAAAACTCCTCTGCTGTGCTCTGACCCGGAATTTATTCACAGTTAGATTTATTTTGTTCTTGCTTAATTTGTTTCAGGTCAGTGGGTCTGCATTGTTTTACTGCTAACCGTGTTTCCTCCAAGTTGTGATGTGTTTAATTTGCCCAGTTCCATAAATTATAGAATGGTAAGGAATTCAAGGAGGATAGAGGAAATTGTGGGCAGGAGGCAGCAGTGTAAGAGGAACAGATTATAACTTTACACAGGGAGCCTGATTTTCTTTGTGAATTGAGATGGTGTTGTTTTACACGTTTTTACTGATATGCGAAGCCTACAGTAACCTAGCAATAGTGGAGAATCTTTTAGGGCACTGGCTCCCAAATAAATGTGCTTATAAGCCACCAATACAGCAGGCCTGGGGCGGACTCTCAGATGTTTGACTTCCAATAAGCCCTTGGTGATGCTAAGGACTAACCTAAGTTACCAAATCAAAACAGCAGCCCCCGATCTCATTATAATTAATTTTATTCCACAGCATGTGTAAGGGAATGTTATTCTCAGGAAGATGTTTGGGATTAAAATAATTAAAAAAAAAACCCTGGAAAGTACACACATTTATGTATCTATTCTTTCATTAAATATATATCTGTTTGGCAAAAAATGTTAGACTCTTTTGTACAAAAACAAAGCAAAAGAAAAAAAAAAACAACCCCAAAACCCTTGCAAATTGCAAATACCTATAATAATTACAACGATGTAAACTAGGATGTCTGAGAGCGCGACCATCCCATGGAACCTGTTCTGCAGCAAGGCCCCCAGGAGGAGGTGACACCTAACTCTTGGATAGCGACAGCCCGTCACAGAGGCTTTTAGGCTTAGTCTATGAGGGGTGGAGCATGACTACTGATTGCATTTGTGCTTTCAGCTAAGAGGCTGGGAGCAGGCGTGGTGTGAAGAAGGCAGGTCCAGGTTGGGGCAGGGAGAGGAATCCCAAGGCTGGCTGGTGTGGAGGGGAGGTCGGGCACTGTCACAGTGCACACGCGGAGAGGGCATGGGCTCTGTGGGCTGTCTGAGAGACCCAGTGCCTGCGAGGACTATGATGAGGTTGCTGCTACGGCTTTGGGGGACTGCAGTGGACCAGGGCAAGGCCAAGGCAAGGAGCGGGAGGGAGATTTGGATGCAGATCTGAACTCAGATAGAACTGGTGGTATGAGCTGGCCCTAAAGAAGGCAAAGGGGACATGATGTTTGGTCTTCTCATCAAGCAGCCAGGCCATTTCCTCCAGACCCAGTCGTGGGACCATTCTTCTTGGTGTGGTGGGCAAATCTGGCACCAGTCTGGGCCTGCTGGCTTTCCTCCTCCAAGAAGGAAGAATGTGCTGGCCAGGGATTAGGACAGATGGCCCCTTGGCTCTCTTATTAGCTGGCTTTGCTCTTGTCCTACCAGTGATCTGCAGCAATGGGAAGTGATCTAAAGCAGTAAATCTAAAATCAGATTCAAGGAGGCTGGCAAGGTGCCAGGACGGGGCTGAAGATGCCAAGGGAGAGCAGGGGAAGGACTGGCTTGTAGCTGCCATTTACCAAAGACAATTCCAGGGTGCACCCACACTTCCGGTCCTCTCTCCTGTTAGCTAGATTTTCCAGTTTAGGGGGAAGGGCGTGTCTGGGCCCGGCCACCTCAGTTACAGTCATAGACGAAGTCGTAGTTGCTGGGCTCCTTGGGGATCGGTGGGGGTGCGTCGGGGATCTGGATGTTTTCCAGGTCAAGGAGACGGAGCTTGATTTCCATGCTGAGCAGGGTGTCCAGATCATTCCGTGTGAGGTCGCTCATCATGTCTTTCCCGAGCAGAGCATTCAGCCCATCGGTCCAGATACAATACTGGTGGGAAAGGAGGTGACAGTCAACATGACTGAGGACACTTGCAGGAGTAGTAAAAACAGCAAGAGCCACCACTTAACGAATACTGAATGTGCGCTAGGCTGCTTTTGTACACTTTCATTTACTCTTGATAGCCTCTTGATAAAGTGACACTTCTATGATCATCCTCTGTTTTAAGGTCACAAACTGTGGTGAATGCTTGAATTTTAAAAAAACATTATTAGAGTAAAAGACATACTGTCACGAATCCCTCTCAAATCGTCCCCCTTGCTTTAACAAACACACTGATCCCATCCTTCTTGCCATTTTCTGAAGTGGTTTTGCAAGTCCTCTTTCATGAGTGTCTTTTTGATATCCTGAATCAATTCAAAGTGTGTATGGCAATTTCCATCAAATAAAAACATGGCTTGTCCTCTCCCATCTTATTCACTGGATCTGGCACCGCATAACTTTTGGCTCATGGCCAAAGTCAAAATGACCATGAAAGGCCAACATTTTGAATTGATTCAGGACACACTGACACAGTCTTGACAGCACAATCAAAGAAAGCCCTCTGAAAGAGGACTTCCAGAACTGCTTCAGCGAGTGGCAGAAATAATGAGTAAGTGTGTTCAAAGTAAGGGGAAAGATTTTAAGGGAGATTCATGATAGAGTATCTTGTACTGTATTAAGTTATTTTAATTTCAATATTCCCTGTGTTTTATGATCACACCTAATACAAGTTAGGGAACCAAGGCACAGAGGAATTAAGGTATATAGTACTAAGTGGTGTGGGTGGGAGTTGAGCTCAGATCAGCCTATTCCAGAGCCTTGCTTTACCATGCAGAAAAATTTCCTTATATACCAGCATAGGATTTCTGTCCTCCTAATTGCATGGTAGTATTGCTAAGAGCCCACTGGTGAGTCTCTGGCTTTAAGGCACTGGTATAATATATCCCAACCCTCCTGCACTCAGCCCCAGGTCAGGCTTCCAATAGGAGTTCCCAGTTTAGTAGCTGATGTCTGCCTAACCTATCTGACTGTCAGCACACACAATGTCATCTCTGTCTCACCCTGGAACTAACGGTGGACTCTCTTATGTTTCTCAGCACAAAGGCTAGGAGATAACCTTAGCTACACAGTGCACAGTGTGTGATGACCAAAATGGCTAAAAGTATTGGGTAATCACAATGGGAGGAGTTGGCCTGGCTGCTTATGTGCGGACCTCCTTCCCTACCTGGGTCTCCAGTGCCCAGGGCTTCTCTCTGCTTGTTTTCCCATCCCCTATCCTTTGGGACATCCTTGGCTTGGAAAACCCTCAGAGTACCCAGTGAAGAGTGCTATCCTTTTCTTGCAAAAGCAGTGGTAACCTTTGGCCTCTCCAGCAGGCTATGAGCTCCTGGGAGAGGAAGGACTAGGCCTCCTTTATCTGAGCATCTGCTTGTCCTTGTTAGCATCTCTCCCAGAGCGTGGGGTCCTGGCCTGACCTTGAAAGAAACCCTGTGCCATCACACCTGATGAAAAAGCAGTTCTGTTGCTGGCATCTCAGCACACTGTCTGCCTTTTGGAGACTCTTCTTGCTCACCGGTTGGGTCACCCCTGGTCCTGCATGGCCTCTACAAGAGCAGTCACTTTGTTTCCTTCCAGCCTGTACCCTAGGTTCAATTCTCCTGGCCTCACTGGGTCAAGGTGCAATTCCAGGCCTAACCTAGCCTGTCCTTTGCACTGGCACGGTGTGGTCTCTGCAGAAGAGCACAGCAGCCAGTTTCCACACAGTACTAAATGACTGGAAGCATTATGTCGATCTTTGGTCCCTTGGATGTAGTGGAGATCTGCACACAGTGGCATCATGTTGTAACTTGAAGAGGTGACCCTGGGCGTATAATTAGCTTCACATCTGAGGGCTGCAGCATTGAACTAGAAGGCCTTGGCTCTTCCTTGGGTGCGAGAGCTCAGCCAAAACATTTAACCCATCTAAACACAGGCTGGTGCTAAGGGATTTCTGGAAGCACTAGTGTCCTCATGAGCGCCTCAGCCAGATTCTGAGCATGTCTAACCATCTGTTTCCTTGCAAATAACCTCGATAGAAATAGATACCTAGTTCCTACCCTAGAGATCCTGCTTTTGTCCATCTGGGATGAGAAAGCTTTGTTAATAAAAGCTTCTAAGAGCATGATGGTGTGCACCTATAAATCCTAGCCCTCTGGGGGGGCTGAGGTAGGAGGATGACAAGTTCAAGCCCAGGGTGGGAAACTTAAGGTAATCAGTGAGACTGTTTCAAAATATAACATAGGGCTTGGGATGGCTCAGCGCAAAGGCCCTGAGTTCACTCCCTAGTACTGCAAAACCAAAACCAATAAAGCTTCCCAGACTATTCTGATGACCATCCAGGTACCGGTACCACTTAATACCATGTTCTGAAAGGCCCCTGTCAGCTTTGACTCTGTTTGACAGTAAATCCTCATGTCCTGGGGTTTGTTGTCCTTGTACACAGCCTTCCTGACGTGGACCATTTCCTGGTCCAAATTAATTGAACCCATAGAAGCATTTCTTTTGAAAAGCAGCAAGCACAGAACATCTTATTTTTTCTATGTTGACCAAAAAATATAAACTCTTAGTACTAAATGTGAGTTAGAATTATCAGTACCAACTCACAAGAAACTACATAGTTTATACCCTAAATCCTAACTCCTAGTTCTATCCCTCCCTAAAGAAGGCCTAGAAATAATGACCTAGTGGCCTAAAAATAATGACTAAGTGCCAAAGAGAAAAATGACCAGCTGTAGACCTTATGTCCAGATTCTATTTGCTAACTACTATTTCCTATTAAAGGGAACCAAGGCTCCACAGAGAAGAGGCAAGATGGACTTGGGGCACCCATCCTCCCCGAATGCCAGGAAGTTATCAAACATGTCAGAATCAGGTCATTAGGAAACACAGGCCACCTTGATCGGTCCTTCTTGCCCCAGAGAGAGAATGTGGACACTAATAATAATAAAATAGCTGCAACATATTGAGACAAATACGTTTAAATCCATGATTCCATAATGATTTTTTTTCTTTTTTTTGGCGGTACTGGGGATCGAACTCAGGACCCTGCGCTTGCTAGGCAGGCGCTTATTCCACTGAGCTATATCCCCCGCCCACGATTCTATAATGATGCTAAAGTAAGAAACAACTTACTGGCCTTATTTAAGACGTGCTTATTATTTTGAAAACTGGTAGTGAGAATCAAGTTATTTGGTTATCATATATTTTGTGTAACTTTAGGGTACCCAAAAAGTCAGTGCAGTCAGTTTTTCTTTCTTTCTTTTCTTAGCTTCTCTTATTTTAAAAAGAATAAAAAATAAGAAAAAAACTTTAAAAACAGTACAGAATTTCAAAACAAGATGATAGGAAATCAACAGTGGTTGTTATATTGCATATTGTTATCTTCAAAGTAGTTGTTCAGATTACCAGATACATGCATGTAAAATCTTTTAAAAAATTAAGCATTAACTATTCCTTTCAATAAATCAATAGAAATTAATAGTACAATTGTCTTAGCTTTCGTGTGCATGTGTATGTATGTATGTGTGTGTGTATGTATACATACATATATATATATATATGTGTAATATATATAATTTTTTCCCTTTTTTTCTACTTTCCCTAGCAGTTTCTTTCCCTTTCACCATATCTATTGTACCTTTTGAATTTTATTTACTGTTTCAGTTTCTTCCACTAGGGAGGCAATATGATGTTTACACATGCAGGTCTGATTTATTTCACTTCAGTATGGTCTCTAGTTTCTCTTTCTTGAGATTAGCCTTCAGCACTCTATAATAGATCCAAGGATCTAGGTAATGATCACCAGTAGATGCTGACATTTAAAAAAGAGAGGGAAGAAGGTAAAGTTTAAAAATCACCCTGACTGCTTATGTGCACAAACTGAACCTGAATTGGGTTAGTCTTCTAATTAGCAATTCTGGGGGCAGAAAGATACATGAAATGATATTGCATGCTGTGGTGGAAAGAAAACACCCACCTGTCTGAGATGTCCACACCCCACCTTCTAAAGTCTGTGAAAATGCTAGGTCATGCTAGGCAAAGAAAATTAAAGTTGGCACCAACCAACTTTAAAATAGAGAGATTATGTTGGATTATCCAGGTGGTTCCAATATAGTCACGAGGTCCCTTTAAAGTGAGGAAGAGGGAAGAATCAGTGAAATGACAGTCAAAGGGAGATTTGCCTATGGAAAAGGAGGTCAGAGGGATTTGATGAAAGGCTTCCAGCCTCTGCCACCCAAGTGTCAGCTTGGGGAGACCTGCATCACGCTTCTGACTTACAGAATGATAAGCTAGTACCTTTGTGTCATTGAAAGTGAACACTGAGTGTGTGGCAGTTTGTTGCAGTAGCCACAGGAAACATACACAGAGCTGAAATCAGCACCATGTAGACTGCTGACAATGTTATCAGACTAATTGTCTGGGT
>PVLD010014897.1:0-50672 GCA_004027595.1 Dinomys branickii
AAGAGAGAGCTGCAGATGGAGGTGGCTCACACGACACCACGCCCTTCTCACTCCAGCATCAAGTAGGAAGCATGAACTGAGTTACTGGGCTTCGGCTCTCACCCTGAACGCCCTCTGTGAGCACCTTGAGCCTCGGCGGCCTGCACAATCACCACCTGTTCCTGACAGCAATGGGACGAGTCCACAGGCTTTAGGACTCACCCCAGACTACTGATGCGAGCAACAAGAGTGTCTCCATACTGCTTGCATATATGAACGTTATATGAATCCATGGTGACCGGGTGGGCAGCGGAGAGAGAATCTCCCGGAGGAATGCCACTCAGACATGGGAATATAGCAACATGTGAAGGACAGAGAGGAGGGAGGTGGATATCCTGAACTCGAGAGGGATCTGAGATAGGAAGTGAAACCCTCGGAAAGTCTAAGCAGAACCTCCTCTGGAGGAGGGGATCGCAGATCTGACAGGGCGCAGTTGGAGGGAGACGAGATAGAGAGGGAGGAGGTTGCCGCTCCAAGCACACCCCTGGCCCACGCCCTCGTTTCGGCAATTGTAGCTTCAGCTTCGGAGACCCATTGCCCAGCTGCAAGGGGTGGGGAACGGTAATGCTGGAGCCACATGGTCTGGACCCGCCCCCACCCATAGCATGATGACAGGGTGGAGCCGGGCGGTCTGCTGTGTGCATATGTGCTTTCCCACCACAAACCATGGCAGTTTGTATACACCCCTGTATGTTATAGTATAGTCTGAGGCAGCTATATCTCTTCCCAAGGTGAGAGTCCAAGGATATAGATAAACCCAGGAGTACAGTTATTATCACAGGGAAGATAACTGATTGAGTGGCAGGGCAACGGAGATGAGGGAGGAGAAAAAACGAACTGATCAAAAGGGCCATCATCTGTGTAACTGAGTAACTAAGATGAAGGTAACATTATGTAGGACAGCATCCAGAGCTAATTCCCTTCTATGTTATCTATAATTCTGTATTTCCTCAGTCGTTTTTGTATTATCAGAAGTGAAGATAACTTTATATCATACAGCATCCAGTGCAAATTCCCTACTATCTTATCTATAATTTGGTATTTCCTTTAACGTTTTTTGTGTTAACTAATGTGAAGATAACTATGTAATACAACATCTAGTTCTAATTCCCTACTATATTCTGTATAACTTTGTATTTTCTTTATTGTTTATGGCTTTTCTGGTTCATATGTCTCCATTCTTTTGTCTTTAAAATAAAATTAAAAAAAAAAGAAAAAAAAGAAATTGATAGCTCTTTATAGAGGGTATTCATAAACATTATATTCAATTCCCTTATTCTCAGAATGTTTGTCAGTATGATGTAAAATAAAAATATTATGCCTATCTGGTATATAACATCTTATGACACTGAAACTTACATTTTCTCATTTTTAAAAATTTTAATCTCTGCTATTTTCATTTCCAGAAGTTCTATTTAGTTCTTTCAAAATCTACATAGTCTCAAATTTATTATGTTCAAGATTTGGTTAGCTAATTTTCATTTGTTTTTATGTCTTGAGTCTCCTTCATGGTGATTCATTTCCTCATGTGGTTTGTAATTTTTTAATTTGTGAACTCATGTTCTGCCTGGTCTATTTTCCCTTTGAGATACTGATTGCTCTGGATCTAGACAGAAAAAAATCACTTTTGAGTCATTTAAAGTGTATTTTCACTAGGGATTTCAAATCATTCAATATTGTAAAGCCAGCTTCTAATTCTGATTTCATGCTTAAGTTTTCCATACCACCCAGCAGGATAAATTCTGACTTGACACCTGCATTTGGCACAATCCACATGTGCCTGGAAATTTCTAGTAAGCATCTCTCCTCTGCTCCCTTATGGCTTTAAACAAGTAGTAAGCTTTATTTCTGGTTTGTTTATTTGGTTGGTTCATTGATTTGTTAGCTAGTTGTAAAAGTTCTTATAGGTTTCTTTTCACAAATTGGGTAGCTATTTATAGTTTCACTCTATAATAGTTTTTATCCTCCCAGCTTTGCACAGATTATAGGTCATGACCTTGTTACACATGTAAACTGAAACTCACTTGGGCACATAAACCAGCTTCCACTTCCTGTTGTGGTTTTGGTTTCCGTTTGAAGCTTCCCCTTAGGTTATCCTTTTTAGGTTTTGGAAAAAGCTATTGTGTTAGTCAGCTTTCTGTTACTGTGAAAAATACCTGAGGCAAACAACTTATAAGGAGGAAAAGTTTATTTTGGCTCATCGTTTCAGATATTTCAGTCCATGTGTACTTTACCCTGCTGCTTGGGCCTCTGGCAGGATAGCACATTATGGAGGAACATGAGGTAGGGCTAGTCTGTTCCCCTTATTATAAAAAGCTAAATTAGGTAGAAATATTATAGGCAGTCAGATAGGGCTAGGCCCTTGAGAGTCAGTCTAAAGATGAAAACTCATTACCACTGTGGCCAGAGACACATTTGCTCAAGGCCAGGCCTCAAGATAAAGACAGAATTACTGGGCCTACATGTTTCCCCAAGGTAAAAGATAAGTGGTAACACCTGGCCTGATACAGACTTTATCCCTTGATGGTGACCAAGACCCTTAGATCCATCTCTTCCTGAAAAGTTCTTTGTTCTTTTCAAGTGTTCTTTGTACACTTGCTATGTGACCTGCTTCACTGTTGGATCAATATTATCCAAGTGGCTATACTTACAATCTTATTGGTTGATCATAGCTTTAATCCATGTTGTACCTTTGCGATCGTTCTCTGTATAACTTCTGCTGAAAAGTGAGATCCACAGAAACCCATTCAGGACCCCTCCTAACTCTCAGAAACTATACCTCTCCCTCTCAGTAAATATTTACTGATTCCAGTGTTACTTAGAATTTATTCTTTGATTTTGGGGAACATGAACATAGGGTATCAGACATCTAGCAGGTTGGGGCTTATATTTCCTCTATATTATTTGGAGGTCCTATATCATTTCCTATATTAACCTCATGGCACCTGGGAAGTGAAAAGAGAGTGGAAGGATTAAAGGGTCTCAATATTCCCTCCTATGGCACATCTCTAAGGATCTAACTTCCTTCTTTCAGGCCCTACCTCTTACAGATTCTACCACCTCTCAGTAGAACACAGGCTAGGCACTATGTCTTCAATAATGGGCCTTTAGGAGATGATGACTATACACTACATGATTTCAGGAGAAATTTTTTCCAGAACCTCTTCATATAGGAGTGTAATTACTGATCCTCTACGTATAATGGTGTTTTAGAAAGGTGAAAGATTGATATGCTCTGAAGAGAAACCAGAGTTTGTAATGGTGTGTTACAAGGTTCACTTTACAATTTTTAGAATACATTATATTCCTTCTCATAAGACCCAGTAGCAACTCATAAGCAAGATTCACTGGGAAGTAGATACTTTTACAGTAGGTAAATCTGATGATTCAACTAGTTTGAGTGACTTATCTAAGGACTATTGATCATAAGTCATGTAGCAAGTTTTAACTAGCAAGTCATCCAGAAAGTTAAAACTTAGTGTTAGCTTTAGCAAGTTTTTTAACTCTAGCCTTGACACTAAGCAACCAGGGTGTGTTTATCATGGAGGCACATATCCAACATCCACAATTTAGGAGGAGAGATTTAATTTGCTCACAATTTTAGTCCTTGATTGACTGGCTCCAAGCCAGAGACTGTGGCAGAAGGACATGGTGAAGCAAAGCTGCTTAGTTCCTGGTGACCAGTAAGCAGAGCAGGGAAAGAGTTCTGCAACAGAAGGTGCAAATAGCCAGACATAGACCCCAAAGACATGCCTTCAGGACCCATTGAAACACACCTACAAGTGTGCTCCACCAATCCCTATGGAAGATTCTAAAATTAATCAAGTTGAAACTCCATCCTAATTGCCACATATCATCCCTTTTCAACTTGATACACAAATATATCTCCTCAAAGCATACCTGTCTGGCTTATAACTACTTTATGTCCAAGTAAAGACAATAACAGGTTCATAATTCTGTCTAATACAACTATTCCACACATCAAGAAACACAATAATCCCTTTAACAAAGTCTAAACAGTTCCAGTATTTATTAAAAGTCCAACTCTCCTCTGAACCTTATACAAAGTTTTAGATGTGAACCTCTGTAAAAATAAAAAAACAAATTAAATAATACCAAGATACAATGGCACGGGGTAAACATTGCCATTCTAAAGGGTACGATTATGGAGCTGAAAAGAATTGGACTAAAGCAAGATTGAAACCCAGGAGGACAAACATTAAGTCCTAGAGATCCATATGCAGCATCTGGAGCATACAGTGGTAAAGTGTGAGGTCACCATTCCCATGGCCCTACTGGTTGTGGACTGCACATCCTCTCTTAGGCTGGCTCCATTCATGGTCAGCAACTTTCCTCAGTAGACATTCCACATTCTTGAAATCTCCAGCTCCCTAGAATCTCCACTACACTCCTGGCTTCATAGCCATAGCTTCATTCACTGCCCTTGCAGGGACTCCATGACTGGCCTTCAAGGCCTTCCTTTAAAATCTGAATGGTATCCTCTCTGAGTATAGTACTCTTATAACCAGTAAAATCAGAATCATATAGACAATCCCAGTGTCTGCAGTCTGTAAAAGTAATAGCCAGTCCTACTTGGATTATGGTTGCAGCCTCCTCTGGGTGTCTCAGTGACTGAACATAATGAAATGAATCCCAGGGAAAAAATTTCCAATGCAACCCTTGCCATGCAGGGATCCAAAGAACTCTCATGAAAAGAAAGGTTGGCACTTTTACACCCTTGAGCCTACAACGGGTGGGGTCTCGTTGATTCCTAAAATGCCCTCAAGACATCTTTTTTTTTCTCTATACAAACTAGTGGTTTCTTTTTAATGGCAGTAATCTCTTAGAAACCCCAATTCCTTTGGCTTCAACTTTATACATGGTTCCTTGCGAGCCAAAATTTAAGTTTTTCAAAAATTTCTGCTCTACCTTTTGCCCCAATTCTGGCTGAAAAAAGCCAGCAGTATCTATGCCAAAGCCTGAATGTTAGGCTGTACTGATATTTCATCTGACAATAATTAGCCTACCACCTTTAATCTCAGTTTCCTGAAGTTTTAGGATATGGACAAAACATAGATAAATTTTGTGGAGAGTGTAATGCACATGCCCTCTTATCCAACTGCCAGCGGAGTCCTTGTTCCCAAATGAAATCTCCTGAGCCTGGCTTTTACTGCCCACATTCTTATTTGCACTTTCATCTGAACTCCAACCAGTATTGCTTATCAGGCACTGCCCACAACAATCTGGGTCTTTTTAGCATGCATCTTCAAACTTATCCAAACTACTCCTGAACACCAGTTCTCCAGGCTTCTGAACTACATGGCAAGCCATTAGCCAACTTTCTCATCACTGAGACACAATACCCAACACCCACAATGTAAAGGAGAGACTTAATTTTCTCACAGTTTCATTCCGTGATTAGCTGGCCCTTAGGCAGAGATATCACGGTAGAAGGGCATATTGGTTAGTTCATGGTAGTGGGTAAACAGAGCAGGGAGGAGTGCCAGAGTCAAAGGGGTGAAGAGCCAGACATAGACGGCATGCCTTCATGCTTACCCAGACATACCTAGAAGTGTGCTTCTGCAAAGCCCGGGGCAGAACCTAAAATAAATGAAGTTGAAACTGCACCTTAATATCCACACAGGAGAGGGAGTGCTCTTTGGCCAATAATCCTCGAAATAAAGCTACCAGCTTGCTCTGCTGTAGGCTTTTGACCTAGGATTATTCTCTTGTACCCTAACATCACTCCACCCTTCTCCTCCTCCCCTTTTTGTCCTGAGTATTTTGAATGAATATCTAAAATCCTTGGGTCCATTAGAACTTTCTTTTCAACTCGGTTATCTTCTATATTGTCTCTCAACTCTCACCAATTTACCCCAAACCTTTGTGTCCATAGGAATAAACTCCTTGCCTAATCACAGTGAAGACTTCTCTCTCCACCTGACACCTTTCTGACTCAGCTTCGTCTTTATTTAATTTTTTTTTTTCCCCCCGGGACCGGGGATCGAACTCAGGGCCCTAGTGCTTAGCGGCAAGCACTTAGCCCACTGAGCTGTACCTCCAGCCCTCGTCTTTATTTAAGAGGATGCATCATTTCTACTTTCTACTCACTGAATAGAACAAGTTAGGAAGATAAGTGTCTGCTCTCAGAAAATACCGCAGGCTGGATAATTTGGAAAGGACACAAATTTATTTCCCTGTAGATCTAGAGGCTTGAAAATTCAGAATCAAGGTGCTGATATCTGGTATGGACCTTCACCCTTCATTCTTATATGACTGAAAGCAGGAGGGGAAGAGAAAGGCAAATTTTGTGTCCTCACATGGCAAAGGAGCAGAAGAGATAGAACACTCTTTCTCATGACTTAAACACTTCCCAAGAGATCCCTTCTCCAAACTACTGTGTTAGGAATCAAGTTTTCAGTGTATGAATTTGGGGACATATTTAGACAATGGCAAAAAGTTAAATTGAAACTATAAGATAATAATAAATATATTAACTAAAAGACCTATGGACCGTGGCCCTCATGGAAATGGTGCATCTTTTCTAAAAATATGGTTCCATATTTATAACCCATATATTCATGTTCTAGCTTTCCATGGAATATAACTACCCCAAATGCAGCATGTTCTCAGAGCTGTCTGGATGCCATATAAAAATAACAAAGTCTGTATGTGGAAGGGATTCCTGTCATCCAGTTTGAATTGGCTCCTTCCATCACACCAAATCCACCCAGGTGCTACCAGTACCTAAAGAGGAAGAGGAAGCATCATTATCTGAGTTGGAAAACAATTTTTTTCTCTGCTATCAACCATAACAATGAACACAGAAGAGTTTTGACAAGTTTTGGGAAGGATTTCTCACATATATCAAGCATGTAATCAATTCTGGTACTTCTCTACCTGAGGATAATATCTGATCTTAGAGGGCGACTGTCCAACCCCTGATTACTCTGAGTCGCTTTTGAGGCCAGTTGTGAGTTCTAGGTTGTTTTACTTGTGCCTCTGAACAACTGGCTCTGACTCACAGTTCCCACAACTCCCTCCTTAGATTTGGTTAATTTGCTCAAATGATTCCAAAACTTAGAGAAACTGTACCTTTGCTGGTTTATCATAAAGAACATTACAAAGAGCACAGATGGAGTCCTTTTTTTAGTACTAGAAATTAAATTCAGGGACTTGCACTTGCTAGGCAGATGCTGTGCCACTGAACTACATTCCTGGCCTCAAAGAGCATAGATGAAGAGATGCACAGGGTGAGGTATTTTGGAAAGGACATGGAACTTCACTGCCTTCTCCAAGTTTGCCACCCTCCGCAACCTCCAGGAATCAAGCTGTCCAAACCCTCTCTTTTACGGTTTTTATGGAGACTTCATTGTATAGTTGTAACTGAACTAGGAACAACTATGTAAAAATGTGAGTGGATAAAAGGGTAAAATTGAATGTTAATAGATTGGGTAGGAAACACAGCAAAGCTTGTTCAGATTCCTTTTGGCCTTTCTGTAAAGCATTTCTTCATTACACGTATGTGGCAGAATTTCTTCTCAGCTAGGATCTCATATTCTAGTAGACAAGGCAAATCAGAGAATTTTTTGTAGCGGCTCCAAAGTGGTGATGGGGAGATTAGAATTTCTAATTTTAATAGTTTCTATAGTCTGCTTTGGGGGAGAAGGTTATGGATTAAGAACCATAAAATCAAAACCATATATTATCTATCTATCTATCTATCATCTGTCTATCTATCTAATGAAAGAATTCCAAATCAGAGAATTCACTTGATTTATCTTTTTCTACTTCAAATCTTTTCTTTCATGCATACCCTTTGTTCTTAAATGTTTGGCCTTATATCCTGGAAATTTGTTCATTTAGATTTTTTTGAATTTAGTGAGTTTCCCCTGACTATTTTTTGTTTGTTGTTTGTTGTTTGTTGTTTGTTGTTGTTGTTGTTGTTGTTCTGCCTACAATACCTCTGGGCAGAGGTTCTACAAGTTTTTTTTTTAAACTACCCTGAAGCCTGAAGTGAGAACAAGAAACGTCCTGTTAGCTGGATCCCCAAAAGGCCTCATTCTCAGCCTTCCTTTGTGAAGGGAGATCAATGTCTAATCTTTGAATACCCATGAGATACTGATAGAATAGAAATTGTAAAGTTAGACATACATACCACATACTATAACTTCACACAAGATTGAGGGGAATTCTGGTCCTCCTTCTCTTCCCTACAGCCAGTCAAAGGTCTTATAGGCTTCAGAGGGTATTCCATTCAGAGAAAAATGAAAATATAAATGGAAAATTGGGAACAGTCACTCTGCAGTATTAGCTTTAAAACAATTTGCTAATTAGTCAGTTTTTGTCATCCTCTTACCTTAGTTCATTGGATGCCAGGGAAATCTAGGTAAATATACCTCTGGAATTTTCTGTTACTAGTGAAAGTTGTTTGCACCAAAATAGAATATTTAACATTATCTCTTCATTGAAGTTGACATGTGTCACAATATGATTGCCCCAACAAGGGAGAATTAATACAAATGCTTTCATATTACCATGTCTGTAATATATTCTATTAGTGTCAGGGGGCATTAGGTTAAATATACTCTTGTAGCATATTGTGTCTCTATTGTCCTTTCATTCTGGGCTGCTGTACTAAAACAAGGATCACCCAGCTGTGATCTAAGGAAACATAAGAATTGAAAGCTATTCTTTCAGGTAATAATAATTATTATCAACTAGCAAAAACCACTTAGAATGTTTAAATTAAGCAATTTACAATTCAGTTGTTGACAGTGCACTCTGTCCAAGGACAAATGTGACTTGGCGGTTGAACACTGCTACCATGGTCACTGATGTGCCCACATGGATCATCCCAAAAGAGGCTGTTATGGAAACCAGGTTGGGATATAAAATTTATTTTTCTTCTCTCTTAGCTCGCCCGTACGGAGTTATCACTTTGTGATAATTTGCCTAGCTTTAGGAGGACTCTCTAATTCTGGTCAGGAAGTGCAGCTTGAGACTGAGACTTTGTGGGGAGTAAGCAGGAAGGGCTCAGACCATGACCATCTTGTCCAGCAGGAGTGAATTTATGTGCATCTGCTGGGGGCAGTGAAGGATAGTGTTGAATATTAGTACAACTGCTCCTGAAGTCAAATGAAATCACATGCTTCCTTCTAGCTATAATACTGCTTTATTCTGGAATGCTGCAGGGTTTCTGTGGCATTGGGCTTTGTTTGAAAACCCAACAAATTCTCCAATAGCAGGTTTGGCTGTTTTGAAAAATAATCAATTGAAAATTCAAGTGCTTTAGACACTATGAAAGCAAGTCACAAATGTCCCTAGTCTATGTCTGAAACAAAGAGAGATCGAACATGATTGTAGTATTTAGGACAGCTGTCACTTAACGGGGTGAATTGTTTCCACAAAGAAACTGTAAGTAATGGACAATGCCAAGGTCTATCACTGTGTTAGCAGGTTAAACTAAAATATACTATGTATATTTTTTATTTTAAAGGCAAAAAAATAAAAATAACAATAAAATGGAATTTCAAGACAGGTTATTAGGAGAGTTACAATAATTAATACACTGTGTGCTATTGTCTTCATAGTAGTTATTCAGAGTACAAGACTTAGGCATGATATCTTGTGCAAACAATATTAACACAAACCTTTCTTTTCAATGAACTAAGAAACTAGCTGCATAAGTATCTTAACTATCTTGTGTATAATTTTTTTTCTTTTTCCTTTCCTTCCTTTCTCCTTCCCCCATTACAATTTGTCTTTTCTTTTGAACAGTTCCTTCTCAATTTACAATATCCATTGCACATTTTGGACTTTATTTACTAGTTCACTTTCTCACACTGGTGAAACAGTACTATGTTTACACATATGGGTCTGATTTATTTCACTTATGAGTATGGTCTCCAGTTGCATCCATTGACCTATGAAAGTCTCCAGTTTATCCCTCTTTATGGCTGAGTAGTACTCCATAATATAAAAAAAAAACCACATCTTTTTTATCCATTCCTCAGTTGATGGGCATTTGGGTTGTTTCCAAGATTTAGCTGTTACAAATTGTGCTGCTATAAACCAGGGTACACATGTATTGCTGTGGTATGTTTTTGATTCTTCTGGAAAGACACACAGAAAGGGAATAGCTGGGTTAAGTGGGACCTCTAATCCTAGTTTTGTGAGAAATTCCACACTAATTTCCACACTGGTTGCACCAGTCTACACTCTCACCAACACTGGAGAAGTGTTCATTTTTCCCACAGCCCTGCAGCATTTGTTATTGGTTGATTTCTTGATAGCCATTCTTTCTGGGGTGAGATGGAATTTCAGTGTTGTTTTAATTTGCATTGTTGAATGACCAATGAATTTCAACATTTTTTCATGTGTTTATTTGCTCTTTGTATTTCTTCATATGAGGAGTGCATATTCGTCTCAGATGCCTATTTATGGCTTGGGTCTTTGAGTTTGAGGGTCTCAATTTTTTACACATTCTAGTTATAAATTCTTCGTCTGTGGGGCAACTGGCTATGTTTTCCTACTCTGTAGACTGTCTTTTCACTCCATTGGTTATTTCTTTTGTTACACAAAGCTCTTTCGTAACATGAGATCCCATTTGTTGGTTCTATATATTTCCCTTGCAGTCTGAAAGATGTATGTCTTTCAGATTTCCACTTATTTTCTCTTACAATAAATGTAGTGTAAAATTTGATATATTATAAATATTTTATTGTTATTAATTTGATTTTATTGCTTTGTAGGGGATGTAGAGATGGGGAAAGAAAGGTGTCAGCTTTTCACTAGGTACTGTAGTCCTATAAATTATATGAGATCTGCCGTCACTTGGTTCTAGTAACTTCCTGGAGAGATTCCCCCCACCCCATGTAATATAGTTTGGTCTTTTTTAACACGTTGGATCAACCTTGCCTGTCTCATTTGCCATTCAATACCTAAAAATAACATCACCTATAGCACAGTTGTATTTCAGTAGTTTGCTGTGGATGTGAATGGTCAGAAGCATCCTTTCTGATGAATCTCCTCAGGAAACAAGAATGGAATGGATTAGCTCTGCTTGGAAGTTGAAAGAGATTGGGAGGAGGGCACAAGCTGAAAATTCTACTCAAGCTTTACTCCTGCCATTGAAGGTGAGTATACTCTAGAACCCTGGATGGATATGGTGCTTACTCACATAAGAAATATGACTCTGAAGCCCAAGCAGGCAGCGCCTTCTGCACAGGCTCACTCTTCTTTCCATTAAGGCAGAGAAGGATGTCAGCAGCAATATTAATAGCTGACATTTATTGAAGACTTAGGATATACCAAGTATGGAAAGTGCTGACCCGTGTAATCCTCATTAAATCCCTGCTATAGCCAAGCAACTGTGGCATAGAGTTTAGACACAGTTGGAAACAGCCAAATAGGAATTTGAATCCAAGTTATCTGCTCCAAGTTCATTATTCTTCCAGTCTTATCAAGTCGACCCTGAATGGCATCATCAGTGCTGAACAGAGAAGTGTGAAAAAGAAGACTCTTGAACTGATCAATATTTTTTGGATCTAATGCTTTGGAAAACATATCACTGTAACAAGTAGTAGTGCTTATGTAAAAAAATGATAAGGACTCTGTTAAGTAAAAAAAAAAAATTCTGCATTGTTGATGGTGGTGATGATAAGTGAAATATATAGTTGGGGTTTTTTTTTTTGGTACTGAGAATCAAACTCAAGACCTTGCACTTTCCAGGCAGACCCTGTGCCACTGAGCTATATCCCCAGCTGGGAAGTATATAGTTTAAAGAGAAGGACATGCTCCAATCTTTGTCTGATTTGTTTTCCAGGACGGTCTCAGCTTTTCTTTCACAATAAGTCCTTAAGTAACAGCTGACAGCTGACATTTCAATCAGTTTTATGCTTGCTGTGAGACCATCTCTGTCTCATTTACTTAGTTTTGCATACTTTTTAACATATATCTTCATAAGTAATGAATATGTCCCTCTTTCTAGAGCCAGTTATTTCATCGGTTTGTTTTATCTCTATTGAGTTTCTGCCTATTCTCTAATACCCTTCTTTCAAAATGCCTGTCTTCTTCTTTATCTTTGAGATAACCCTTAGTAGTGGTTCCTTTTTGACAGCATTTTAGGCACTATCAGAAGATGACTTGTCAGGTTCTGCTGAATACTTGTGCTGAGATTTCAGATCAAGTGTATTTGGGACACTATGTTGAGTATCTTAGCCATTAAACTATTGGGATTACCACACCCAATAACCTGATTAAGATAAATTAATCTGATTAAGATAAATTATCTCTCATAAACTGATGAGAAAAGCTGAGACGAGGAGTCCCCAGAGAAGCAAAACTGAAGTCTATAACTGGGGAGAACACCAAATGAAAATCACCAACATGGGCTGGGGGACTCGGTAGGATGCTCTCTGAAGAGGTGAACAGGATGGTGAAAAATTCCTACTGAGGGAGAAGCCTACTGTGATAATACACACCAAACTCAAGTTCTTTGACTTAGGTTGACATTACAGGGCCTGTAAATGTCAGTGATATATTTGATTTGGAAGACATGCTACCACTGGAGAAGTAAGACTGACTATATAATTTGCTGGGTCTAATGCAAAGTTAAAAAGCAAATCCCAGTGTTAAAAAAAATTATTAAAAATTTTGAGACCTTCACAACAGAGCACTAAATCAAGCTAGGGACCTGTGAGTCTCTACTGAATTAATGTGTATGAGGATGGACTTGTGAGTAGCTCCTGGGACACACAAGGTCTGCCTCTGCTGGAGAGCTGCTTATTTCACAATTGATAATTGGGTTTTGCCTGAGGGCTAATAAAGAAGAAGATGTGTGGTGATGATAGAAACTCAGTTGGAGAACTTGAGGAAAAGCATGAATTTTATAATAAACTGTCAGGACACACATAAAAATCTGCGATGAAGTTGTATGAGCAGTTTATAATAATTTTCCCAGAAGTAGAAGCTGTCATCTTTGTGTCTGTATTTGGGGATAACTCCACACTGAAAGATATCTCCCTTGGGGTCACTGACTTTAAATTCAAAGGTAAAAAGAATGAAAAGAAAAATAACAGGATGATTTTGGGAGAAAAGAAAACAGAACTGCTTGGGAAATGGGTCAGGAAAGGCATGCATGTGTGGGTATCGTGATGAGAGTGGCATGGGAGAGGCAAAAGAAAAAGGAAACTGCGAACAATGCATGTGGAGAATCCATTGGAAATTTATTATGGGTTAAAGAATCATAACAAATATCGAGCTACAAATAATGTTCTTAGGAAGAAAACTGGTTGATCAGTTGAGTGCCTGGGAGTTGGTGAGAGAGGGAAGATGGGCTGGAGGAACTCTGATTAAACAGCCTGGAAATCCTTAAATTAGTAACTAATGAAAAATAAATCTAATTTTTTCTTTCTTCATTAATTTGTATTATGTGAAGAAAATTATATTGACAATAAGTATTAAAGAACTGAATATTTTGTTAAAACAGAGAATACAGCTATATTATTAACACAGTACTGGTTCTGCAATTAGTTACTATTTATGCAGTGCAGTGAGATTCCTGCTTGTAGGATACTATAAAATTGTGTATTATTAATGCTCTCACTACAGGTAAAATGACCATATACATGCTGCACAGGAGTGTGTGTAGGAAGAAGCTACCATGTATATTTATAAAGACAAGAAAGATGATTGTTTCCCTAGTTCTATATGCGACCCCTGAGAGCATAACAAATGTATATATCAGGTGTGTACAATGCACCTGGGGTCAGTTAGGGCCAATAGGGGTCCCAGAGAACTGGTTAACAATTGCTATTCACACTGTAGTTTTTCTACTTTCTGCCAAGCACCTGAATGAAATTGACAGGGATTCTGATAAATGCACCAGAAAGACAGATGATCTGGTTAGTTGTCACTGGGGTGCTGATCATTGGGATGGTTCAGAAAGGAAACTCCCATAGACTCCTGGAATCTGGGCTTTGAAATACCCTGGAAGGACTCAGAAGTGTCCCTGAAAGGGTCTAAGAGTGTGTCTTAGTTACTTTTCTTGTTGCTGAGACAAAATACTCAATACGCAAAGTTAAAGGAAAAAAGGCTTCTTTCACCCATAGTTAGTAGAGGTCTCAGTCCATAACCAGCTGGCTTCAGGTCAAGGAGGATGGGAGAGGCAATGCAGAGGAGAAAAGTTCATGGTGCCCAGAAGGTAGAAAGCAAGGAAGGGATGACCACGACTCTTTCTAACCCTTGTACCTTATTAGGCTACTTAAGGTAGGTAGCCTCACACTCTTAATCCTATTACTCAAGGATCTAGCATTATACCATGAATCAATCCGAGAGTCACACACTCTAGATCCGCCAAGATCCTCTGAAAAATCCCCACCTATGACCACAGAGGAGACCTATAAACAGACAGGATCTCCAATAATAAAACAGAAAGAGGACCAGGATGAGTAATGCACAGAAAACAGATGCAAGGAGAGAGGGGTAAGGCAGAGCCTGTGGATAGGAAGACAAATTTGCCTTCCTAGAAGGTATGAGTTTGGAAACAGTCTATCCCTCTGCCTTCCTCTCTCCCTCTCCCACTCCTCCCACTCTCTCCCACCCCTCTGTGTTGGGGGAAGGGGAGTTTGTGCAGTATGAATGGTAGGGTTTTAGCAGAAACTTGTTGTCCCCAGAAATTTGACCTAAAGAGGAGAGATTTGGCATATTTGTTTCATTTTTTTTAAAAAAGGGAAGAAATGGAGGCATAAATTTGAATGTGGGTGGGATGCCAAGTCAGAGCTTTTGTAGAGCAAGGAGACCACAGCTCTCAGCAGCCAGGGTAAAAAATAATCAGGGCTTTTTAAAGGTGCAGTGATTTTATATCGAGCTGCAAGATTTCAAGACAATATCAGCCTTTTCTGTTTGCATCTGAGTAAAACAGCTCCCTTTTGGCTGGCTTGAGCTTGGGACTGCTTTTACATCAAGAAACATGGTTACAGTGATAAAGAATAGCTTCATTTTGGAGTCACTGGCAAGGCTCTGGAGCACAGCAGTTGAAAGTGAGGGAGATTTAATCCACAACAGGTATTGGAGTGAGCAAGATGACCACTCACAGGGGTTGATCCCCAGGGCTTGTCCTCACAGTGGGTTAGTCTGTGGATGTTGTCTGGGTTTTAGTAAACAGTCAAAGTAAGTAATAAAGCCTGTAATCCCAGCACTCAGGAGGCTGAGACAGAAGGATCATTGCAAGTTCAAGACCAGTCTGGGCTACGAAGTGAACTCAAGGCCAGCCTGAACCATATAGCAAGACCCTGTCTCAAAAAGACCACACAAGAAAAATAAGTAATAGAATGTATGTACCCATGGTGCAATATACTCCTCAAACTAAAAGTGTAACGCAGAGGACTGTTAAAAATGGCACTGGGAGGGAAACGGGAGAACAAAGTACGAAAGATCCCGGAAAGGCAACTGAAGGTGCGGCCGGGCAGTACAGCTTGGTTCCTCTTCACGCCCCTCTACTCATGATTCCATGACTTCCTGAAGAACAAGGAGAGAAATGTTCAAGAGTAAGAGAAAATAAATAAAAGAAAAACCAAAACCTAAAAATAACTAATCTATAGTTTGTACTGTTTACCAGTCAGGCACTGGGCTTTAAACACTTTCTGTTCTTTAATTCTTGGCATGACACCCTACAAGTGGGTCTCCAGCAAGAACATGCCCCTAAGGTAGATAGTACTTCTCTTCCTTTTTACAGATAATGGTGCTCAACAAAAGTCAGCCACTTGCCCAGTGATGTGTCATGGAAGAAAAGCCTGAACCTTTCTCATTTTGGACTGTTCACTCCCTTCATGATATTGTCCTGTTCCCTCCACATATGGCCCAGAAAAGGAATTGAAGAGTCACATAAGTTAAAAGAAAGAGCAAAATGATTAGGAAATGAACGTTTTCAGTCCCTGAAAACTTTAGGAGATTACAGATATGGTATAAAGTAAGATCCTACAATTGTTCAAAACAAACTCAGGAAAAATATTTATTTGCCTCAATATTGGTTCTTCCACATAGTGAAAATAACTAGCTTTGTTGAACTGTATTCTTATTGAATTCTAAAGGGAAAATAATTGGATATAATTGTCTCCTCGACACTAGGGAAATGGCCATGATGGAAATGAATACAAGCTCTTCATTCTACAGTAACTTCCATGTCACCCATATAGCTCTGTCTTTAGAAAACCAAATTCAGTGCAGACCATACTTCTGCGGCATGAGACGTTTGAAGGATGTTAATCACTGTTTGGTTTTTGCTTTTTATGTTTTGAAATTGAACAAAAGAGTGGGCAAGTTGCATGGCAAAGTGCTCAAAATAGAGAGGCCCATAAGCAATAGTAATTGTCTTTCCTCAGTCATGTTTTTCATCCCAAGATCTCCAAAGATTTTTGCATGGCAGAACAATCAATTAACAGAGAGCGAGGGGGTCACTGCATGGGTACTGTGATGTCCCACTATATCCCTCTTTGAGACTGATTTACATAACCCAAAGGATTTTTTTCTTTTCTTTCATTCAGTATATGTTTGTGATACATAATAATTATGAAAGGTTCTGGTTTCTGATTCCTTCCCTGGGAACTGAATGTAGTGGATAACAACTGCCTTACTCAAGATGTTGTTCCCTCCCAGGGCTTGAGCCTTGGCTAATGACTTGCTAGTATGGACATAAAAAGGCCCAGGACCTCAAGTTTTTTTTAATTCTGGGAAACTCTGATGAGCTATCCCAGCACTAGAGCTCCCAGCAGTAAAAATATTGCAAAAGTCAGCCTCACACTGTATTTAAAAATTATTTCACTATAAAACATTCACAGAGTAGAAATACAACATAAATGATGGAAACTAATATAAGTCAAAGTATTAATATTTTGGTCCCACATCTCAATGAATTGTTTCCTGCCACATACCCTTACACACATACAGACACATGCACATATACACACATAAACTCATACGAGACCATTTTTCTTAAATACATAAGTGAAAAAAATCTATATGAAGGGTTATAGCCATGTGAACATGATCTTACATTGCAGTTAGAAATAAACAACTCTTCTTATAAATAACCAATTCAAGGAACCACATAAGGAAGGTGGAAACACAAAGCACCCTAGGATGTGTATGGGGGCAGAGGTTATATCAGCTGAGGAAAGTCTGGAAAGTTCCCTGGAGGAAATAAAGTAAAAGGGAGTGGTAGTCTTTCAAAAGAAATGAATTAAGATGAAGGACCAGTAGACATGCTAAGAAGGAAGCATGTAGGTGAAGAAGGGCAAAGTAGTTTTGGAAAGTGAAAAGCAGAGAAACTAATAGTGCGAGGGTTTGTGTGAGGAAGAAATAGAAGAGAAGTCAGGGGAAGTAAGCAAGGACATGCTGAAGGGAACATTTTGAATGCAAGGCTAAGATTATGTCTCCATTATGTTGGCTACCAGGAGCTAGAAAGTGTTTGGGAGGAAGTGAGTGGCAGTCTTTCAGTGAGATTAGTCTGGCAGGAGTGTGCAAAAAGTGGGCAGAAATTGCACCCAGAGAATAGAGGATTTTGTATTAAAAGAAACTATTTTAGAGAAAGGCCAATGAAGAACTAGTGGAGATGAGTGAGAATAGAAAGAAAAATGTTCATATAAAAGATGTCATATAGGGAAAACCTGCATCATCTGAAGAATAAGGAAACATATGAAAGAAGATGGGGTTATAAATTTACTAGGTCATAGGGTTATAGTGTTATTACCAAATATGAGGACATCATGAAGAGCTAACTGTGAAGAAAATACATACATGAAAGTTCACACACACACACACACACACACACACACACACATCCAGCTTCCACTGAAAGTAAATAAATGCATTTAAAAGAGAGAGAGATTTGGTAGCTTGTTGAAGATGAGAATAAGTTTTTGGCTTTCCTCCGTCAAAAGATGCTGCTGTCTAACTCTTACTAGTATAAATGTCCCCCTCTGCTGCTCTTGTCCTTCAGCATCAATAAATTTCTAAGACCCAAGCTTGTGAGCTAGAGGAGGTTCTAGTCCTCTACTTTAGGGAGTGCAGAGCTAATCATGCAAAGGATAGGATCCTTGAGATTTGACTGGGCTAGGCATCCTTTCTGCTAAACACCACCTGTGTAGCCACTGTAAGATACATTAGAATTTTCACTAATGGGAGTTCATGAGTGTTGCAAGTGTAAAACTGTGTAAGAACTTAACCTCTTTATAATTGTGTCTGAGTTATGCTATAGGAGATTCTAAGAATTAATCAAGCCTGGAGATCTAGAAAAAGCAGAGACACTCTGAGGATGTAGGATAGAGAATACTCTGTGGATAAGGTGCTACCTGACAGAAAGGCAAGGCAAGGAATGGATCAGGACCAGATGATCTAGATTCGAGTCCTGGAACCTCAGTTAGGTACTTGTGTTACTTTCAGACAGTAGCTCATCTCCACTGTGCTTATCTTTCTCATTGGTAACAAAGGTTTATAGCGTCTACCCTGTAGAGATGCTGTGAGAACTGAGAGAACACCTGGTGCACAGCAGGTGCTTGATAATTATGGTGAGCGAGGGGGTAGTCAAGAAATGCTGAAGGAATCGTGTGAGGGAAAGTGGTTTTTAGTGGAACTTATGGTTGGAATAGAAAAGTTAGAGGAAAGATCACGTCATCCACAAAATTTAGGTTTGGGCAAACATTGATTTTTATGTAAAAGGTAATAGAAAAACATCGATATGTACCTGGAGGAATGGAAAAATATACCCAAAGATTGTCCGGGCAGCACATACTAAAATTTGATTGGAAGTTTTGAGAATTCTGGCTACAGTAGATGGCTTTTAAATAATTTGTAGGTTGTTGAATTATTTGTAAGGGGCTAAAACAACAAAAAATGTTTTGTGCTCCTATTCAGGCACATTTGAAAATTTCTCCTCAATTTCCTGAAGGAGGGCAGGATACAGGCAGAGAGAGCTAAAGAGCAAAAGTACAGTTGCCAGTTGTGTGGCCCTTCAGGCATAGAAAGACAATGTAGCCAGAGATAATGTGAAACAGGGAATAGAATCACATGGAATTGGACCGAAAAATCTACCTTTTCTGTGAACTTCAAAGAACTTGGGAGACAATGAGTCACCACATCTCATTTAATATGCACAGAGAATTTGGAACACAATCAATTAGGCAGTGGAAACTGGCCAGTTACCTGGAGAATCATGAAGTGAGAAATGGTTCTTATTCAGAAAGCAGCTGATATTATCCTCCAAAAGCCAGACATAGGCAAGTAGAGGCAATTAAATTTCTCTGTATCCCCTGGAGATTCCTGCCAATTCTTTGGCTAACTTATTCCTGTAAGTTGCTGAAACCACTGCTAATATATTTCATTTATAATTGACCACATATATCATAGCTCCAACAGTGGACATTGATTGCTTAAAAATCACACACTCGTGCAGGCATACAGACACACATAAGGCTGCACACACATGTGCGACCAGTGCACACTCTACCTATGCTAGAAATAGGAATTTAAAGACAGGGAAGGTATTCAGAACTCACAGAGGAAAAGGAAGGATGAACTTTCTTCCTTTTCTTGTGTCATGTTCCTTCTCCCCCACTGGGGTGGGTTTCCTGTACCTATCTTTATTTAGCTTAGAAGAGTAGCTGGGTGAGGTAAGCACAGGCACAAAGTACAGGCACAAAGTTGGTGCTTGATCCTGTCTACTTACTCCAAAACAGAAATGAGAGAGAGAGAGCCGGGTTGGGGGGGGGGCGCTCCCACATTAGCCATCACAGTGCCCAACCCTGAACAGCACAAGCCACGGTGCTGATTACACCCTGGGGTACATCTTCATGTAGACTGACTCCCACATGGACGTGATTGGGAGAAGAATGCCCATTCAGGGGGAAGCAACTCTTGCTTTTCATCCTAGGCGGTGTAGGCAAGGCCTGGAACCTTGACAGGAGCCACAGCCAATCTTACAATGTCTATCACTGTCACTCGGTACCAAGTACACAGGACAAAAATATCTTAAATAAGATCAAAAGTAGAGGTGTAATGATAGTTAATACTAATGTCAATAATTTCTCTCAGAATACATTACAGAGCCCCTGTAATGGGCTGTGGTGCTCTACTAGGTTTGGCTCCATGACCTGTGCTTCTACAACCCTCAAACAATCTGCCCCCTTCACACCGACCTCCTGTTCTTTGAAAACTTCAAATACATTAATGCAGCTCCTTCCTTTTTGGTAGCTCTTTTCTCTTAGATATCAGCTGGCTAGAGTCCCTTGCCTCCTTTCCATCTCAGCTCAGACGCTCTTGCTCTTGCCTTCACCTTCACCTTCTTAGGTCTGCACTGACCACTTCTTTGCTGTAACCTGCCTGGTCCCAGCTGGCACTTCTGGGAGCAGACTTTTTTTTTAGTACCAGGAATCAAACTCAGGACCTTGTGCTTGGCAGGCAGAAGCTGTGCCACTGAGCCATGTCCCTGGCCCATCCAACTGGCGCTTCTGGTCTCCTCATAGATTCGCATGTATCTTTTCCCTGTAATTCCTATCATCAGCAAATATGCTACCTACATTGCTTATTTACTATCTTTGTTGTTTGTTTCCCTCAGTGGAATACAAATAAACCCCATTAGGGTGTAGATTGTAGATCTTTATTTATTGATATATCCTGATACCTTGGCTGTCTCTGGCACATAGTAGATGCTCAGTAAATATTAGCTGAATAAATAAAAGCAACTAACTTTGTGCCAAGTTCAAAGAGCACACATTTAACTAAACATCATAACAATCTTTACTATTATTACTAATTTTACAGTTGAGGTAACTGAGGCCCAGGGTGTTAACTTGCTAACTCAAGATCATCTAATTACGAAGTAATGGACCCAGAATTCAAACCCATGCAATATGATTCCAAAGACTACACTGGACTACCTCTTAGGTTGCCTAGGTAGAAATCTAAGCCTAAAGGGAAAAGCTTCTCTGTAAAAGAAAGGAGTATATTTTTCTGTTTGTTCTACAGCAGAATGAATTTTAGATATGCACAGATTCTGTTACTGCAAAGGGATTTTAAATAATTATTTCACAGTCTTGTAGCTAGGATGAAGATTGAATATGCTAATAACTGTAAATAGCAATTCCATTTACTAAGCATATTAGTCTCTAGATTCAACAGGTATTAAAATATGCTAATGTGGTTACTGAAGAAATTGTTGACCCCAAAGGGTTTAATTTGGAGCAACAAACCAATTAGCTTAACCAAGAGTCACCTGCAGTTGCTCTGGTTGCTTTTTGATATGCTGATGGCTTAAAATGTGAACCATCCATTTATTAATTTCTGCTTGTTAAACTTGAAAACTTTGTGCCATATTATTTTAATTGTATCAATTAAAATGAGAGTTATGTACATAGCATGGATATCACTGCATGCTTGTAATTAATCAGATGCAAGAAAAAAGCCACTAAGACATTCAAATTATAAAGCGTATCAACAAATAAGAGAATGCTATTGATTTTTAAGGGTCATATTGTAAAAACCACATATATACTTACAAATATGATCACATAACAATTTAGATTATCTTTAAGGGAAAGAAAATACAAATAAGTAGACAAACAACAAACTCACTGAGAGAGAAATTAGGATAACCACACTCCTCACAATAGCATCCAGAAAATTGAAATACTTAGGAATCAATCTAACAAAGGAAGTAAAAGATTGATACAGTGAAAATTACAATACCCTGAAAAAAGAGATCAAAGAGGATTTCAGAAAATAAAAAGATATTCCTGCTTATGCACAGGAAGGACCAACATTGTGAAAATGGCCATACTCCCAAAACTATAATACAGGTTTAATGCAATCCCAATCAAAATACCATTAACATACCTCACAGATCTGGAGAAAATATTCCTTAAAATTCATTTGGAGCTTTGAAGAGATCTAGAATAGTAAAGGCAATCCTGGCCAACAAAGGAAACTATACTGCAAAGCTACTGTGATAAAATTGGCATGGAAATGGTAAAAAAAAAAAAAAAATAGACCTGAAGATAAATGGAACAGATTAGAACATGCAGACACAATGACAAACACACTCAGCCACCTTATCTTTGACAAAGGGACCAAATATGTTCACTGGAAGAAAGATAGTCTGTTTAATAAATAGTGCTGGAAAAACTGGATTTCCATGTGCTGAAGACTAGAGCTAGACCTATGTCTATCACCATGCACTAAACTAGAATCAAAACAGATTAAAGATCTAAATATCTAAAACAGAAACACTAAATCTGCTGGAAGAGAAAGTAGGTAGAACTCTGTAAGATATAGGGGTAGGCAGAGAGTTCATGAACAAAACTCATACTGCATGGGAGATACTTCAAAGAATCAACAACTGGGATATCATCTTATTAAAAAGTTTTGAACATCAACAGAAATCATCAACAGAGCAAAAGAGTAAAAATAAAACCCACAAATTGAGAAACAAATTTAGTCAATTGTGTCTCAGACAAAGGACTTCTATCTAGAACATATAAAGAAGTTTTAAAAATCAGGCCCCCAAATTTCAAAGACCAATCCAAAAAAGGGTATCTGAGATGAATACAAACTTCTCAGATGAAGAAATACAAATGACCAATAAATATATGAAAAACTGTCAACATCATTGGTCATTCGAGAAACGCAAATTAAAACAACACTGAGATTCCATTGCATCCCAGAAAGAATGACTATCATCCAGAAATTAAGCAATAACAAATGCTGGTGGGACTGTGGGGAAAAAGTAACCCTTCTCCATTGTTTGCGGGAGTGTAGATTGTTATAACCACTGTGGACATCAGTGTGAAGAGTCCTCAAAATCTAGGATTAGATGTCCCATTTAAATCATCTATTCCCCCTTCTGGTATTTTCCCAGAAGAAATGAAAACATCATACCACAGCAATATATGTGGACCCATATTCGCAACAGCACAATTTGTAATAACTAAATGTTGGAAACGACACAAATGTCCATCAACCAAGACATGGGTAAAATGATGTGGTATTTTTATACAATGAAGTACTACTCTGATCTCAAGGCTTTTATGGATATATGAATGCAACTAGCGACCATACTCGTAAGTGAAATAAACCAGCCTTGCACGTGCAAACATCCTTTTGTCTCCCTAGTGTAAGAAACTGAAAAAGTAAATAAGATCCCAGAGGTACAATAGATATTATGAAAGGGAAAGAAACTTCTCAAAAGGAAAGAACAACTGGGATGTAGGAAAAGAGAAAAGGAGGAAAGGGAAAAAAGAAAAGATATGTATATATAACAAGATAGCTAAAATAATTGTACTACTAACTTCTACTAGCTCAGTGAAAGGAACATTTTCAGATTATACTGTTTGAACAATTTTCATGCCTGTATCTGGTACTGTGAGTAACTACTTTGAAGATAACAATGTGCAATATGATAATTATTGCTAATTTCCTATTGTTTTGAATTCTGTGTCATATTTATTGCTTTTTTTTCTCTAAAGTAAAAAAAAAGAAAATGCATCTAACTCTTCCTTATTTTTTTCAAATGATGGTACAAGGCATTAACTTTCTATTTACTGTACTTCATACTCTGACTTGCATTTTCTTGCCCTAGTAATGACACAGCACCAAGACAGTACTCTATAATCCAATGAAGTAAACAAGATTTATACCATTGAGTCTCACTCATTTCACTCAACATATTTGCAAGAGTCACTGGTGTTGCTATGATCAGGGGCAGTTCATTCACTGTGATGTTAACACTTCATTGTATGAATATGTATCATCACCTACTCATCATTTCATGGTTGATAGGCATTTGAATTACTTCTCTCAGGGAACATTATAAATATGCTCCTATAGATATTTGTGTACAGGTTACTGAGCAAACATTTATATTCATTTTCAATGTACATATACTCAGAAGAGAAATTTCTAGGTCATGGGTACACATATGATTTGCTTTGGTTAATGCTACTTATATCTCACAAGCAGTTTCTGAGACAAGGGTTTGAGTGGTAATAGTTCATTTAGACAGTGGTCCCATGAAGCACTGAGGATGGAAATGGTAATAAGAAAATGAAAACTCATCCTTATATGCTATATAATCAGACAAGTTACCACTCTGAGCAACTGGTACTTAATGGTATATGTCTATGTCTGAGTTATCCCGTCTAAGGAGTGAGAAACTAATGTATTTCTCTACTAAATCCTCACTTGTCATTGCTAGGGGATGCCCTGAGTGGAAGTAGGAAGGAGGAAATTAATTCTCTGGCATTCGTAGCTTGTCCTCAGGTTGATTGTGCTTGAAAACCGAGATAAGCCCCTCAGGCAGAGAAGAGAAATGCAAGAGGTAGTTTTCGGTCTATGGAGTTTGCATTGAAAAGAAAAGGGCCAGCAGCTTCTACTACACTTATTAAGCTGATAAGAGCAGGGAAAAACCCTGAAGGAAGATATTAAAGCCCAAGCAGTACTTAGGAAGTGATACCACTGTCTAAGCGGGTTTGAGATCAGATATGGGCTTGGAGACTAGGCCCTGGGAACCAAAGACACAATCTTGGCCATAAGTGAGGCTGAAAAAGAATTTGTTCCAAACCTGTAACTTTGTAAATAAAATCAAACCTAAAAAATTTAGATCATTGAAAATAAAACAAAATGATAAAACAAGAAGCTTGCTATTTGTCCAAGAGAGCAGCAAATTATCCACAAGACATTAAAAACTTCAGACTTGTACCACATGTGGGTGTGAGACATGGAACATTACTATCTCTGTGGTACTGGAATATTAAGCCAAAAAATTAGCCTCAGAAACAGATCCAAGATAAATGAAACTCCTTGAAACCTTTAGAAGAAACGAGTCTAGAATGACTTTACCATTTGTGAGTAAATCTCTGATGCAAGCAACCAAGACTCAATCTTACTAGGAAATTCTGGAAGGAAGCAGAGGGTATAACTCAGAATTATCCCAACTGAGAGGTGAAAGTTTGGAGTATCTCTCTATTAAACTGTCATCATTAATTGACTGAGGAAATATCCCAGGGACTATTAACTGCCCATCTCTCTTTGTCTGTCCCATTGATACAGGAAAATAAAACTCCCAACCTGAACGATATCAGAGACGAGTTCGGGTTCTCTAAAACCGAAGAATGAATTTTAGGAACAACGGAGATTAAGAGCAGAATATATTTACTGAGAGAAAGAAAGCTTCTGTCCAAGAGAGGGACAGAAGGGGGGCCTGGAGTGGGTTACCGCCCCTCTCCTCTCTGTCTTTTCTAGGGACTTTTATAGGGAAAAACCATGAGGTGAGGCGGGTCCAAGGTAGGGGAAATGGACAAAACTATGGTCAGCCAATAAGACTGCAAGGATAATTGTCCAGGTAAGACTGAGTGAACTGGGATCAAATGGGAAAGCGAGTCACATAGCAAGCCGGCATGAATACAGATCAGGCGCTTTTCCTGTGGGGGTTGGGCTAGTGACTCTTCCTGATTTTAGAAGGTGGTTGTTACTTATTTACAATATCAATCCCTGATGTTTACACCTAGGGAGGTATGTGGGTGTATTTGTTTAGCCCCTTTTGTCTTAAGGTCTGGCCCACAGGTATCTTATCTTTCATGTTGGCTCCTTCCAGGGCCCAGCCCTGTGTTCTGACTGCCTATAGCACGTTCTGGTACTGTGATACCTAAAGGAAATTCTCAAAGAATTGTGTTTCGTGTTAGAACTGATAGACTAGAGAACACAGTGCTGAGAAGATACAGGCCGGTATCAACAGTGTCTTCTACATTTCCAAAGAGTTTGTATTCTCATCATCTGGGTAAAGTTTTCCATTATTTCATATTTTTTCAACAATTGCTATTGCCTCTCTCTTTTTTTAATCACTGAAGACACTCTAGTAAGAATTATTTGGTATATTATTGAGTCTTCATTCTTATTTCCCTGCTGAGGACTAATGAGGTACAAGACCTTTTCATATGAAGATTGGCTTTTGGATAGCCAATTGTAAAATGACAATCAAGTTATTTACTCAATGTTGTTTTTTGATAGCTCTGTTGATTTGAAGGAATTCTTTGTATTTTGTGAGTATGAGTTCTTTTCAGCCATATCAACTGCAAAAATACTTACCTACACTGTGGCTTATCTTTTCATACTCTTAATGATATCTTTCAATGAAAACAAATTCTAACGTTTAATTTATGCAATTAGTCAATTGTTTTCTTTTTAGTTGGTTCATTTCCTATCTTGTTTAAGAGATAATTGCCTACTCAAAAATCATGAAAAGATTTCCCTCTGACATTTAGATCTGAAATCCACCGGAAGTCATTTTTATGCTGGGAAGTTCAAAATTTACTCCTCTCAGTGTAAGTATCCAAGTGGCCCAGCACCATTATGATATCATTCTTTCTTGCACTGCATTCCCCTATCTTGTAAGAGATTGTGATTGGTAATTATTTTCTTCAGCACATTACCAACATTTTCTATTATCTCCTAGATTTCATTTTTCCTGTTGGAAAGTCAGTGATAAGCCTTATTGTTACACTTTTCAAGATAACGTGTTCTTTTTACTCTAGCTATTTAAAGTTTTTCTCTATCTTTGCTTTTCAGCAATCTTACAATAACACAGCTATGTGTGGTTCTCTTTGTATTTATGGTGTTAATGTCTGGAAAATTTTTTCTTTAGCTTCTGGTAGGACATTAGAGAGGAAATAATCATCTTACTCCAATTAGAGCTTAGTTTTATGCTTCATAAGTTCTGCTCTGGTTTCACTTTGGCCATACTTATGTCATAATCTTTCAAGGTCAGCCAAAGCCTGTATTTTCCAGGTTCAACACCTTGGCTAGCCTTGGTCTCTAATTTTTATCCTCTTAATTCTGTGAAATTGCTGAAACCTCTGCTCATATTTGCTGTTCCTTAGCAGTTCCTTTTCCTCATCTTTTCATTCTCTCCACCAATGACACTAATGAATCAGCAAATTGCTCAAGCAGATACATGTAGAATGTTGAATGTACCTTATGCTTCATTTTTTCCATGATCTTAAACATACCTTGATAGTATTCAAAAAGATTTTTAAAAAAATTGTTCACCTTTTCCATTGGTAGGAAAATTGATCTGTAGCAAGTCAGTTCCTTATAGCCAGAAGCAGAAGTCTCAGTGGTATTTCACACAGCAAACTTTATTAACAGACATTTTTAACTGGCATTGTCATGTGGTTTCAATATAATAACTGATGTTCCTAGGGCCAACCTTGGACATTCTGATCCTAATGTGCCTTCTGAATCATCAAAGATTAAATTAAAATAAGAATAATTTTAATGTTTCATAGATTTAATGAGTTTTACTTCATTTTATAAGTAATGTGTAAATAGTCCATGAAAATTCATCTTCAAATATTCTCATTGAAGTCTCCCCTCATTTGACTTATGTAGCACAATCCTGAAGAATTAATTCTGCCATATGAGTATTTGAGTAAATCATAAAACTGCTTCTTAAGTAATGTTTTGGGAGGAAAGACATCATGGCAGGCTAGAGGCAGCAGTGTTCACGAGATGTTGAGAAGAAGCTCGCTGAGATCCCCAGGTACTCAGGAAGGAGAGACGGATAAAAAAATCAAACATAGGGAAGGCAACTTGAAGAGGCCCAACAGAAAAACTCCAGTATCATAGGTTTTAGAAAAAGAATTAGGGCTACATTTCAGTCCTGCAATTGCTTATAGCTCAGAGCCAGTGGATGCCCCATCCTGGGAAAAGATCTAACCCACTCCCTAGCCGCATCAAAGTTGCCAAGTGCAGCAGCAGCCCCCAGTCTGCTGTGAATCACACCCGGCCTAGCCGCTACCACCCAGTACTTACCTGACCTTTCGTTCTACTGGGAGCAGGAGCCTAGGGAGCAAGGTACTTTAAAGAGATGGCCCCCTCAGATCAGGGCACTAAGGAAAGCATACACCAGAGAATTACTCAGGAGGTAGTGACTGAATCAGGATGCTGAGCCCTGGTCAGAAAGGAACAAGAACATGGTTGTAGGATAGTGAGTCACAGGAGAAAGCAGTGACTACGACTGATGTGATCAGGGAGTAGAGAAAAGACACCAGAGCAGGAAAGTGGACACTGCCCCAAAATGCCCCCAAATGTTGCTGAACTCTGTGTCCATGTGGTATCCTGCCCACTTTCTGCCCTCCAAGTGCTGTAAAGTTCACCACCTGTGCAGGATCACTCCCATCACCCACCAAAAGCTCCTAAGCTCTGCACCTGTGTGAGCTCATTACCAAATGCTACTGAATTTCAGGCGTTATGGCCTCTTTTGCTGGTCCCTCAATGCTATTGAATTTGTGGGCTGATACTCATTGCGAAGCACAGACAGAGTTTGGCATGGGCGGAAGATCAGAGAGAAGTGGCATGGTCAGAAGGTATTACACAGCACACTCAACCAGAGAGGCCTAGAAAGAGTAGACATAAACAGCTTTAGGGATTATTGTAGAGGAAAGGGGGCAGAGATCAGGGAAGCCCCTCCAGAGGTCAGTGGAAACCTGGGCACTTGACCAATAGAGCTTGCCCTTCCTTCTGATAAAACTGAAGATGCCCTGTCATAAGTCAAAGGTAAAAATCTCAGGCTAGTTGTGCCCACAGTTGCAACCTAGTATACCTCTGCAGAAAAATGAGAAGCAGTTTTTGTGGACCATCCAGATGTCCCAGATATTGCACTCATTGATAGGCAAGAGAACACATCGTTTGAGGGGAACCAGCTCAAGTACCAGTTGGTATACCCAAGCTACTCGTCACAACCATGGCACACTGGCACTTAGCTCCCCACAAGTGCTACAAGGTTTCTTTATTTTTGAACTAAGGGGAAAGAGCACACTGCTTGAATTCTGACTGAAGTATTAATAGGACTGAGAATACTCTTTACTTTTATGATTTGTAGTGATAAAGACCAATCCTACTACCTCGAGTAAATAAAAAAGATACTCATTGTAGTGACAGTTTTATGCCCTAAATGATCTTTAATTCTCATCACAGAAACAATGGAAACTTGAGGGAACAAGTAACAAGATGCCTCCAGAAACTCTCAACTCCCTAAAAGCTGATCTCATGGGCACTAAAGTGGAAGAAGTTTGAGGCAATGAACTCAAAAACTAAATAGCTAAAATGTTTGAGGAGATCAAAGAAGAAATTAATAAGCAAATGCATAAAATGTTTAGGAGCTCAAAGAGGATGTACATAAAGAGATAAATGAGTTAAATAGTAAATGTTCAATAAGTTTAAAGAAGATACAAACAAAAAGTTGATTGAATTAAAGAACATAGAGTTAGATATGACTGACCAAATTAGCGATCATGAAAATCAATTAAGCAGAAATCTACATGTGAAAAATTCAATTGAAAGTATAAGCAGCGGAACAAACAGTCTAAGGAAACACCATCAGGACCCGAAGACAAGGCTGATGTGGTAGATCATGCACTCTGTTGTAGTCAACGTTTCCAAAGAAATAGAGTAACTCAGGGCATATAATTTATAGGATTATTTTATAATATCCACCTAAAAGGTCAAATGCAGAACAGTGCAGGAGATCATTCCACAAACTAGAGCCCCAAGGAATTCAACTGAAGGCCTGGATCCCATGCTAATGTCCTGGATGACTCCAGCTGAAGACCTAGAGCCATGGCAATGTCCTTCATGAGTCCAGCTGACAGCCTAAGGCCCAAACAGTGTCTCATGCAAGTCTGTGTCAAGGATCTGCACTGGGAAGGCCCAAAGCTCGGTGATGGAAGCTAGAAAGTCTGCACCAGTGGGATGAAGGATCTGTGTAAGCAGACTGAGAGATCTGCACTGGAGCCAGAAAACAACAAAGTTAGGATCAGAGCTCCCCTGAAGAGAACCGCAGCCATCTTCAGTGACAGCAAGGACCTGACCTCCTCTGATGATGACAACAGCTAAGTTCAAGTCAGGAAAACCAGTGTGACAAGATTCTGCTGGAGAAGCAATAGCACACCATCTTCCCCTCCATTTACCCTTTTATGCTGTTGGCAACAATCCTCAGGCGAACCTTCCACACCCAGAACCATGCTGATTCTGTTCAGTTTGATGTTATAAGCTGACCATTAGTTAATCCACACACACTTAATGTTATCCTGGAAACATGATGCTGTTGAGCTGGGGATGTATCTCAGTGGTTCAGCATCTGCCTGGCAAGCCCAAGGTCATGAGATTAGTTCCTAGTACAAAAGGGGGAAAAGAAAAGATGCTATGGAAACTGAATTCAACAGCTTATCTATGTTTCCATAAAAACCAACCTAAAAGTTATAGGTGTTAAGAAAGCAGTAGAACATGACACCAAAGATATAAAAGTTTATTCACTGAAAGTGTATCAGAATAATTCTCAAATGTAGGGAAAGAATCCAATACCCAGTAAATGAAGCACATAGAAGCCCAAGTGTTATGGTTGACACATTGTGTCAACTTGAAGTCTAGAAGCTTAATTAAATAACCAAGACAGAATTTTGTACCAGGGAAGTGGGGTTGTTGCTATGACTGTACCTGACCATGTGGTTCAAGAGCCTTTGGGAATGGCTTGTGCAAAGAGTTTGGAAAGGTTTGGAGAGGTCACCTGAAAGAGTAGCGCTGCAACACCTTAGGCTGTTCTGTATGGGAGAATCTAGTCAGAGCTCAAAGGACCAGAAGGCTGATAGAAATCCTGCCAGTAAAGACCAGTTTGGGAGGTTTCTGCTAGGAAGAAGGACTGCATTGACTGTTGGACTCCGGATGATGTGTGTGTATTCTGGCTTGGCGGAAAGTTTGTCTGAATCTTGTGTGTGTCCAGAAACTTTGTCTGAGACTGAGATTAAGAGCAGTAGACTAACCTGGTAGAAAAAAATTCAAGGCAGTTGAATGTTGAGGCTGTGGCATGGCTATTGTTGGGGTCATTTAGCCAGACTTATGTTGAGAATCAAGAGCAAAGAGCCCAGCAGAATGATTTAAAATGTGAGTCTGGAGAGAAAGGACACTCCAGTAAAGCTATGGACTGCAAACAAAGATAAAGAGATCTCAGTTGCTGAGAAGGAACAGGAGAATGTAAAAGATGGCCTGAAGGCATCACAAGAAGCAGCAAGTCTCCACCCTCTGCAGCCTCAAAACTGCAAAAAGGAAAGACTTTGCTTTAATGAGGAAGCCACAGAGCCACATGTTCCCGAACGGTGGCAGCCATACTATATCCCAGAAGAGGCCAGGCAGTGTGCTCCTGCAAGGGCAGTGTGTGAAGCTGTGAGTGAGAAGCCTGAAGTACAATGCAGAACCCAGAAGTTTGGAAAATCCAGGAATGGGGATCATCTAAGGAAGCCTGCAAGGAGGGAGCAAAGCAGACCTAAGAGAGAAACTGTGGGAGCTGTAACCACTAGAAATGCCACAGGGGTGGAGTCATGCAAACCCTTGAGCTCACAACTTGCCACAGATTGCTTTAGATGCTGGATGTGGAACTATAGGAATTAATGTTTGCCTGCTGGATTTGGGGCTTGCTTTTGTCCCAATCCTTTGTATTCCCTTGTTTGTAACTTTCCGAATGAAAATGCTTACCTTGTGCCATTGAACACTGGAAGTCTTTAACTTTGTTTTCATTTGTACAGGGGCTTGCAGCTAAAGTTTGCCTTAAATCTCAATGCAGACGGGACTTGTACTTTCCAGCAATGCTGAAACTATTAGGACTTTGGCAACTCCGGCGATGGGCTAAATGCCTTTTGCACAAAGGGATGTTCATGAGTCTTTGGGGAGCCAGGGACAAAATGTTATGATTTTCATGTAATATAATGTTGATAGACTTAATACTGGTCCTTTTTTTAAAAAAGAAAATAGTACAAAAAGAATGAACAAAACCAAAATACAAACAACACAAAGCATGGACATTAAAACTGATACAGGGTTTCACACCAAATGATAGGGATTAACAGTGGTTGTTATATTACATATTGTTATCTTCAGCGAAGTTGTTCAGATTACCAGATGTAAGAATAGAAGATTAATCAAATCATTAAAGAGAATAAGAAAATAATAACTTAAAAGAAAATTACAGACAATATACAGTGGCACTAGGCAGGATGGTAGGAATTCACCATTGGTTGTTATACTGCAAATTGTTGTCATCACATAAATTGCTCAGATTATCAAATACAAGCATGCAAAATTGGTCAAAATAGCAAAAAAACTCACAGAAAATCTTTTAATCATAACTGTTCCCCTCAACAAACCATCAGACACCAACAGTACAGTTATGCCACCGATTCGTATATATATTACCTATATATTTGTATAATTTGCCTTAGTACTCTTTCTTCTTTCCCTCATCCCAGTTGCTCCTCCCTTTGAGCAGTTTCTTTCCCTTTCTTATTATCTATTTTACATTTTGAGCTTTATTTACTCTTTCATGTCCTTATACCAAGGAGACAATGTGATATTTACACATGTGGGTTCGATTATTTCACTTATGACTATGATCTTTAGTTGCATCCATTTACCTATAGAAGCCTCGAGTTTGTATCTTTTTTACAGCTGAGTAATACTCCATTATATAGAAATACCACATCTTTTTATGCATTCCTCAGTGGATGGGCATTTGGATTGTTTCCAAGATTCAGCTATGACAAATTGTGCTGCTATAAACATGGGTGCACATATATCACTGTGGTACGACACTTTTAATTCTTCTGGGAAAATTACCCAGAGGGGGAATAGCTGGGACTATTAAGTGAGACTTCTAATCCTAGTTTTGTGAGGAATCTCCAAACTGATTTCCACAGTGGTTTCAGCAATCAACACTCCCACCAGCAGTGGAAACGTGTTCCTTTTTCCCCACAGCCTCTCCAGCATTTCTCATTGGTTGATTTCTTAATGATAGTCATTCTTTGTGGGCTGAGATGAAATCTCAGTGTTGTTTCAATTTGCGTTTCTTGGGTGACTAATGATGTTGAACATTTTTTCCTGTATTCACCATTAGTATTTCTTCATCTGAGAAGTGTATGTTCATCTAGATGCCCACTTCTGGATTGGGTCTTTGAATTTTGGGGGGAGCAGATTTTTTTAATTCTTTATATATTCTAGATAGGAGCCCTTTGTCTGAGGGGCAGTTAGATAAAATTTTTTCCCAATTCATGTGATGTCTTTTTACTCTATTGATGATATTTTTTGACGTGCAGCAACTTTTCAGTAAGATGAGATCCCAGTTGTTGAGTCTTTGAAATATTTCCCATGCAGTTTTGTTTTTGTTCATGAACTTTTTGCCTATCCCTATGTCTTTGAGGGTTTTACCTATAGCTGGTGGCATCACTGTAGAGAGAGTTCTGTATGATCATGGGGCATACGCGTCATAGGTTTGCTATCATGGATCTAGAAGAAATGGATACATTCCTAGATGTCATTAATTACCAAAATTGGACTGAGAAGATATAAAAACCCTGAATAGACCCACAATTGGCAATGAAATAAAGATAGTAATAAAATCTCTATGAACTAAAACACCCCAGGACCAGATGGATTCACTGCTGAATTTTGCCAGAACTTCTGGTAAGAACTAATACCAATATTCCTTAAACTCTTGCATTAAATTGAAGAGGAAGGAACACTGAAAAACTCATTCCTGGAAGAGAGTTCCCGTTATAGCAAAACCGGACAAAGATGCAGCAAAAAAGAAAAGTACAGGCTAATTTCCTTAATGAACATACATTCAGAAATCCTCAACAAGATATTTGCAAACAGAATGCATCATTAAAAATGTCATACATTATGACAAGTTGACTTCATTCCTGAGATGCAAGGATGACTCAACACACATACTCATATAAATTTAATACATGAAAAAAAAACAAAAGAAAGGATTAAAAAATCACATGATCATCTCGATAAATGTAAAAAAAAAAACCCTCTAACAAATTCTAACATCCGGTGCTGATAAAAACCCTGACAAAATAGATATAAAAATATCTCACTTTATAAAAAAGATCTCACTTTAAACTGATAAAAGCCACTTACGACAAACCCAATCCCAAAACATCATACTAAATAGAGGAAAACGGAAGGCATTGCCTGTGGAATGGGGAGCAAGAATGTGCGTTCTCATCACTCTTGTTCAATAAAGTACACAAAACTTTAGTCAGAACAATCAGGCCAAGGAAAGAAATAACAGGGATCTGAAGAGAAAAGGAAAAATCAAACTATCCTTATTTGTAGACAACATGATCCTTTACAAAGAATGTCCAAAACTCTACCAGAAGACTCTTGGAACGAATAAAAAAATTTAGCACGATAGCAGTATACAAAATCAACACACAAAAACCATTAGCATTCCTGTATACCAACAACGAAGCCACCTAGAAAGAAGTCATGAAAACAATTCCATTCAAGGTAGCCTAAAAAACATTAAATGTCTAGGCATTATGGTTTGTGTCTGGGTGTCACCGCAAAGGCTCATGCAGTCATGGGGGTGGGCTTCTAGAATTTTTGATTGATTCATGATCCGATGCTGGGATTATGGGTGTGAGTGCTACACCCACCCTCGGGCAGGTAGCCTGCACACAATGTAAGGGAGGGAAAGAGGCTTGCTCCTTGTGCTTCTCCGTTTTTGCTCTTGCTGCTTTTGCTGTCTTTTGCCACCATGAACTGTTGCCCTCTGCCATGCTACCCTCCCTTGGAACCGGCTGATTATCGACTGAAATCTCCACAAACTATGAGCTAGATAAACCTCTCCTTCCTTAATTCTGTGTGTTGAATATTTTGTCTCAGTAATGAGAGAAAAGTAACTAACACAGAATTTGGTACCAGAAGAGTAGGGTCATAGCTGTAACTATTTCTGACCATGTGGTTCAAAAGCCGTTGGGAATGGCTTCTGGAAAGGGGTTGGAAAGGTTCAGAGATGTTACCTGAAAGAATAGCGCTGTAATGCCTTTGGCTGTTCTGTATGGGAGAATCTGGTCAGAGCTCAAGAGACCAGAAGGTTGATAGAAATCTTGCCAGTAAAACCACGCTCAAGAGCTTGCTGGAAAGAAGCACTGCATTGGCTGTTGGACTCTAGACAATGTACATTATGGCTGCACAGAAAGTTTGTCTTCATTTTGCTCTTGTCCAGATATTTTGCCTGAGGCTAAGGTTAAGGGTGGCAGACTAATTAATCTGGTAGAAGAAATTTCAAGGCAATTGAATGTGGAGGTGGTGGTGTGGCTACTGTTGAGAACTTTTGGCCAGATCTATGTTTGAAATTAAGAGTGAAGAGCCAGCAAGGTGACTTGAAGCATTTGGTTACATGGGAGGCTCTAGTGGAGCTTTAGATTGCAAGGATGAAATAGAGAAGGTTGTTAAGAACAGGACAGTAGAAAAATAAACTGAAGCCTTTCACCTAAAGATAAAGGTGCATTTAAATTGCAGGAGAACCCTGTTTTTCAGTCTTGCTTTGCTTTGTAAAAGTTAATAGGAAGCAAGGACTGTGATTATAATAGTTCTTTTAATATGATTTTAATGTTATTTATAGATACGTTTATAATCAGGCTAATTAGTGTTGTGTTTTAACCTTGAATTTTGATCACTCTGAATATTTTGCTTTTGGTGCAGGAATGAGTGCAAAAAAAGTGTTTATATGTAGTTGTTAAATTTATGTAAATCTGAATAGACCAAGACTTGTTAACTTTTCATAAATCTGCCACTAGAGACTATAAGCAAATGTGTATAGTTATCAAGATGACTGTGGGTGGATTGTGGCAGATTGACAATGTGATCAACTTGTAACAACTAGCTGAACTGAACCAGTGTAGTACTGGGGTGGCAGGCCCACCTAAGGATTGTTGCCAGCAGCATAAGAGGCAGAACTGGAGAGGAAGAAGTTTAGAAGCTGTTAAGGAGTTGCTGGTTCTCTTGGAGGATCTTGTCGTGCTGGATTTCCTCATGAACTTGATTGCTCTCATCATTGAAGGAGCTCAGAACTTTGTTGCTGCTGAGAATGTCTATGGTTCACTTTGGGGGAGCTCTGGTCCTCACTTTGAGCATCGCTTCCTGGCTCTGGAGGGGAAGATGGTGCACTGCACAGTCTCCTGGAGAAGCTCAACCTGGTGGCTTTCCTGCTGGGACCTTGGCTGTTTTCACCATTAGAGGATCTCAGAACCTCATTGTTGCTGAGGATGGCCGTGGTACTTTTTGGAGGAGCTCTGGTTCTTACTTTGAGCATCACTGCCTTGCTCCAGTACAGGTCCCTATGCTTGCTAGCACAGATCCTTCATCCTGCTGGCACAGGTTTTCTAGCTTCCACCACTGACCTTTGGACCTTCCCAGCACAGATCCATAAAACAGGCCTGTATGAGACATTGTTGTGGGCTCTTGGCCTCCATTTGGAGTCACTGGGGGGCATTATTACCAGCTGTAGGTCTTCAGCTGGACTCATGCAGGACATTACCATGGGATCCAAGCCCTCAGCTAAATTGTTTGGTCTTCAATGTGTGAACAGATTTCCTACACTCTTCTTATTTATGACTCTTTGGGTGACTATTATAAAATAATCTTATAATTAAGTGTGCTGTATCGTACTGTTTTCCCTTGCAAACCCTAACCAAGACACTAGGAATTAACTTGACCAAGGTGAAAAATCTCAATAATGAAAATTACAGTACTCTCAGAAAAACAGATTGAATAGGATATTAGAAAATGAATCTAGGTGTGATGGGGCATGCCTTTAATCCCAGCACTTGAGAGGCTAAGGCAAGAATATAAATGAGAGTTTAAGGCCAGCCTGGGCTACATCATGAGTTCAAGGCCAGCCTGGACTACATTATAAGTCCATGCCTGAAAACAAAACACACACACACAAAAAAAGAAAAGAAAGAAAGAAAGAAAAAGAAAATACCCCTGTTTCTAAATAGGTGGAATTCAATATTGTCAAAATGGCTATATACATGGATGTAATCCAATTCCAATCAAAATACCAATGGAATTCTTCAAAGAACTAGGAAAAAAAAAGTCCTAAATTTTATATGGAATAAGAAGAAACTCAGAATAACCAAAATAATCCTGGGCAAAAAAGACAAAAGCAGGAAACATCTCAATCCCAGATTTCAAATTATATGACAAATGCACACTAATAAAAATAGCATGGTGCTGCCATAAAAATAGACATACTGACCAATGGACTATAATTAAGAATGTAGGAACAATCTTATGTACTTTTACCCATATGATTTTTGATAAAGGAGCCAAAAATACATACACCAAAGGAAAAAATAAGACTTTAACAAATTTTGCTAAGTAAATTGTTTATCTACATGCATAATGAATCCAGACTCATATTTCTCAACATATAGTAAATTTAAAATCAAATGAACCAAAGACCTAGCTATAAAAACAGAAACATTGAATCTACTAGAAAATAAAATAGGTAAAATCTTAAAGATATAGGCAAGAACTTTCTGAACAAAACTCCTATTGCACAAGATCTAATACCAAGAACCAACAGATAGGATTACAACCAATTAAAAAGCTTCTTATAGTGAAAGAAATAACTAACAAAGTGAAGAGACAACCTACAGAATGGGAAAATGTTTCTGCTACCTACTCCTTGAACAGAGGACTAATATCTAGAATATACAAAGAACTCAAAAAATTTGGACCCTTCAAATAAAAGACCTGATAAAAAATGGGCTGTTGAAATGAATAGACATACTTATGGCCATACCACCCTGAACAGACCTGATCTAGTCTGAAGTGAGCAGGCACATCTCAAAAGAAATACAAATGGCTAGTCAGTACATGAAAAAAGGTTCAGCATCTTTGGCTACTAGAGAAGTACAGATCAACAAAATTCCTTCTTACTCCAGTTAGAGTAGAAATCATCAAGGACTCAGACAACAAACTCTGAAGTTGTAGGAAGAAAGAAACTCTTTAACATTGCCAGTGGGAATGTAAAGTAGCACGACCACTATGGAAATCAGTATGGCAATTCCTCAAAACGCTAAAAATAGAAATTCCATTTGACTTCATTATATCTCTTCGGGGTATCTCCTGGAAGAGTGGAGGTTACAGTATTACAGTGATAGCCCTGGGAGCAGCATACCCCTGTCTATAGTCGCACCATTCACAATAGCTAAATTCTGAAAGCGGACCATATATTTATCAACTCATGAATGGACACAGCAGAAGACCAGCCAGCCATAAACAGTATAAACTTGAGTTATTTTCAGGAAAGTAAATCAGACACAGGAAATTAAATATTGTATGGTTTCTTTGATGTGAGAAGCCCAAAATATAAGTAGTTTAAAGAGCAAAATTGGGCCAGGGATATAGCTCAGTGACACAAGGCCCTGCCTGGCAAGCGCAAGGTTCTGAGTTTGATTCCCAGTACCAACAAAAAAAAGAGCAAAAGAAAAGAAAGTTAGTAGGAAACAAGGAGGTAAGACTTTGTGGAGATGGGAAGGGGATCTGGGGAAGGAGGGAGGTGGCCGGCTGTGGGAGGGATATAAAGTAATCATGATGTGCTATGTATATGTACCAATTCCCTAACATGAATATAGTTACTATGTTTGCAAATGTATATCACTGATACAAATAAATTTTAAAAAGGGAATATCTTGGTCCTCCTTACATTCCGGAACTTCAGTGTAAAAGAGAGATACTTTCTATCTGACTCAGCAAGTGCACATGGCAGGCTGTTTAGTTCTCATATAAAAATGCCATCTTTGCTCACAAGATGTTTGGAATCTAAAGCATGTGACTCACCCAGGCTTGGACTGTTTGCTTTTGAGCTCTTGCCCAAACCTATCTGAGACCAAGGAGGTATCGTCTGGAGATGTGCCAGTCATTCCTTCCTGGCTGCATAACAGAGTAACAGAGAGAGAGACAGCGGCTGACTAAGGACTCTCCCCACACTGAATTGGAGCAACTTGGACTTTTTCAGTAGCACCTGTAGTGCCTCTAATGGGCAGCCAGATATTTCTAAATATTTTTAGATCTCTAGAAAACTGCATATTTAAATTATATATGTTTTTCTCCTGGGCGAAATATCTTCACACGGTTGTGATTTAACATTAGACTGCCACCTTTTATGGAAAGTGAGTGTCAGAATATAAATGTGAGCAACAATTCATGTCACCTGTAAAATCATTCTGGGCAAAATTTTCTGTCATGTGGTTCAATATATCTTACTCAAAGGACAGTTTAAATTCAGAAGGAGCTACTCATACGGCTTCAGCTACCACTCTGTGCACCATTCAGATGGGTATGCTCAAGTATCTATCTTGGCCCAATCTCTGTCCTGAGCGTATGGCATATCTCTATGTTGTTGTACAAAGTAAGAGCATCATTAGTATCTGTTAATGGTCCAACTCCCAGGCACATATAATGCTCTCTTTGATTCAGTCAGTGAATGAACTCTGTAATCACCCCGGAGAAGAACCTGGGAATCACCCGTGCTTTCCCCAGTCTGTCCCTCACAATCAAACAGTGGCATCTCTCACGTTTCCAAACTCCTCCATCTATCCATTTCCAGCTCTCGAGTTTGGGCTTACAGTTTCCCACCTCGAGTACTACAAAAGGCTTCTAATTGGATTTTTTGTTCTATTCTTTTTAATCCATTTCTACTATTAATCCATTTTAAGCTATTTCAAAAATCAGCTTTTTCTCAAAAGCCAAAGCCTCTTATGACATTCCAATGCTCCTCTACTGTCTTTAGGGTGGGATGAAAGCTCTGCGAATTACATTTAAAGTTCTTTATGATCTGCTTCTTGCCTACTTCCTCATCCTCATTTCACACCTTGCTTCTGCCTTATTCTAACATGAGCCATATTCTCAAATCCAGACTTTTTCTCTTATGCTTTTCTGCTTAGAATGTTCTCCACTAACCCTTTACTTAGAAAATCCAATTGGTCATCCATTATTCAACTCAGGAATCACCTCCTCCTGGAAATCTGCCCTGACTCCCCTAGGGTAGCCTATGGCCTCCCCTTGTACGTTCCCAAAACATGAGTGCTTGCTTTATTTTGCTGTAACGACACTGTCCATTTCTTTATCTACTTTTACTCTATAAATTCTCCAAAACAGGAAATTAGTGCCACTGTCCCACAAAATAATAAACATGGTGCAGGTTCACAAAAAGTGTTTCCATAAATGAAATTTTAATGTGATTTTTCCAAATAAGTGAAGAGAGCTATTTCTCAAGAATATTGCAATTTACTTTTCATTTCATTGTCAGAAGTTTAGAATGAGAATTTGTCTTAATTGCAATATATTGTTTTAAAGTTTCTAATCACATATGATTCCATTCCCACCTTCCCATTTTTATCCCTTGGCCTCTGTGCTTTAATTTTGATATGACCCAAGTGGAGCGACCCTGTATTATTTGGACTCAGCATAGTATGGACTTTGCAATTAAACAGGACTTGGGTTCAACTTATGGCTCTACATGTTTTTCACTGTCTATTACTAAATAAGAAACATGAAAACATCTCTAAGCCTATTTGCATCATTTGCAAAGTCAGGATAATAGTAATACCTATTTCACTAGGGCAAGAGTTATCACAATTAAATAAGATAATATACAGTGTTTTCCTCAATCCAATAATAAAAACTCAGTAAACGTCAATTATTATTATTGCTATTAACTTCAGTAGCACATTAGCAGGAGAGAAGTTACAACTGGCAGACACAGTCAACCTTTACTCCGCTGTTCTAAAGGTAGCAGATACCTGCCGTATTGACAGTTGCTCAGCAGGTAGTTATTATTAGTCCTACAAGCTCCAGATAACCTGAGCCTATGTCTTGTTTTACACATTCATTGTGATTTTTCAGTTTTCTTTTTCTTGAGTCATGTTGTCACTTGTCCTGCCTGATTTTTATAAGGTTTCCAGAGTCTCTAAGTGCTGACGCTGCAGCTCATGATCATGGTTATCATCGTGCGGTAATCCTAGAATAGTAGGTGCAGGGCTCTAGGCTCCCCTTTCTTCAAGACTATTCCTTTTCTCATTCCAAAGTGGACAGATTCTCTAGTCTTTGCCACTTAAAGCCTGAGTTAGTCAGTTCCCCATTTCTGGACACAACGCCTAACACCTTTTGAAGGAGTACAGGTTTGATTTGGTTCATGCCTACAGGGAATTCACTTCATGCTTAACTGGATCTGAGGCAGAAACATCACGATGGGATCATCCAGTAGAACCCATGACAGCCAGGGAACAGAATCAAGGGAGGAGTTGGTACCCTTCCAGATCCCTGCTGCAGGACCCTCCTTTCCAACCAGACCCTACTTCCTAATAGTATACTCAGTACAAACCCATCAATGAATTATTATCCACCAATGAGTGCAGAGATCCCATGCACCAGTCTCCCTTTGGAATCCCTGCCTCTGACCACATGGAAGTTTCAGGGGGATATTTTAGTTCTAAGCCTTAACAAACCTAAGAGGAGCTGGGAACTAGATAACATGAAGCTTAGCATTTTAGGCAGGAAAGGGCAATGAGTTGAGTGCGGATGGATGAGTGGTGATACAAAATGAGAAAAGGGAAGACAGTAATGAGAAGATCACCAAAAGTGGCACTAGAAATGACAAGAGAGTCAGGGAGACCGAGCTTGGGACCACACATATCCGGAATCTGGAATGAGCATAGTGTAAAAGCAATGAGAATGAATTAAAGAAAGAAAGAGACTGAGAGTTGACTGGCCTTTTCTATTGGTTCACTCATACCCTCTAAAATGTTTCAATCTTCAAAGCAGTCTAAGACGGGTTGGCTTACATAGACACCTCAGTACTTGTCAGAACTCAGAATTTCACTAACCAAGACCAAAACTCTTGGTTTCACAGGTGAAACTAAATATACAGAACAATGGGAACATGGGCGCGCATGAGATGGAAAGGTGTCCGTAATCTGATACTCATCTTTCTGTGGCCAGAAGAGCACCTAGAGGGACACTGACGGCCTATCAAGGAGGCAGAATGGTTAGGAGAGATACCAGGACAGGAGGGAAGGGTACAAAAGTGGCATAAACTGAAATTTGCATCTCTATTTTTTTTTAATGAATTTCGCTGTGCCTGGGATCATGACATAGATTCGCCCCCTCACCCTCTTTGAACATTTTAATTTTTGAAGCACTTAGAGAATTTTGAAAGATCTGCCCTCTTATACATTTATAAGTTGATAGCTAACACTTTTCCTTGTGTTTAATCAGTTATAAAGGATATAATTTCCAGTCTGTTGTCACTATTCACACCTTAAAGCAGTAATGCCTTTCTTTTATTTAAAATTTCATTGTGTTTTATTAGTGCGTGCTGATACTGTGTAATGGTGGGGTTTATTTGGGGAAGCTGGTACATGTGTGTAACACACCTTCATCAGTTCCAATCCCGTTACCCTCCTTCCTTGTTCCTTCCCCTAAGTTTACTCTGCATCTCCAGACGTCCACCTCTGGGCTTCCTACTGTGCAGATTCTTACACAAGCTACTAACACCATCCTTGAAAGACTAGTCCCATCCTTGAAAGTTATATGTATTTACCATATAAACACAAAGGTTGGGATAACGCTGGCCTAGAGGAGCCCGGTCAGTGGCTCTGCATTTGGAGCAGACAGAGCACCCTGTGACGGCAGTGAGAAGCTGGAGGAAAGAAACAGTAGAAAGGACTCAGGGGCACAGAGAAACTGAGTCAAAGTTCTTTGTGGCCTTATTTTTTAAGTGCCCAACCCCTAACTGTAATCGCTTTTTTGAATAGGAGATTGAATCTCTTATTTTCAGGTTCCCAAACTGCAATGCAATAATTCCAGTAAAGCAAGGAACATGTTTTAATGTAAAAGGGAAAAGATCAGAAATTAAACATTTTTACTATGCATATATTAACTTGTCTGTTATTATTTATATCCCATAGATTTAAATCCATAAACTATATTTATTTTCCCTGACCTCCACAGTACTTCCTAGTATACCATCACTGATGTGAGGCTCATGTTTTAAAATAATGAATAAAAGCCAAAAAAAAGAGTTAAGCTTGTTTTTGCCACAATGTGACCATTACTGTAGTACATTTTAGCATATTAATCATGAAGAAGAATATGATTCTTTAGTATTTGCTGGAAGGAACCAAAAATATTGATGATCTTATTTTCAAAAATCTTTTGTGCCTTTTTTGTTGAGACTTTCAAGAAGCCAGAATTACATATAAGTCTTCTTTTAAGGGATGCATAATTTTTGGTAGAACATAATTTACACATAGTCTTACACATGTTTTATTTTGATAAAGAAAAATACAGTTTGCATTTCCTTGTCTGCATTACACAGAGGTTAGACTAGATGATTATGAATATTGCTTAGAGCTTTATGATTACATGACTTTATATGAGATTTTTTTTAAAAAACCTTGGATAAATGCAACTCCTCTCTCAAGGTAGTATGGTTTTTAATCAACATATTACGATAACTAACTTACATGTAGCCATTTACAGTGCTTACATTCCCAGAGGGAAAAATTATAAATATCACAGAACAGTATTCAAATCAATAATAAATACACAATGCCCTTTGAAAAGGATTCCTAAAAATGATTCATAAGTCATAAACAATAAGTGAGGATTATCAAGAGGTATTCAAAGGAAAATACATAAGCAAAATTAATAAGAAAGATTGAAAACTCTCTACATCAGGAATTTGAAAAAAATCTAGTTTTATTATAAGCTTCCATGATTCCTAATACTATGAAAACTACAGAAAATATATTTTTTTCTTTTCTCATAACGGCATTAAAAGAACAAAGCTAGCAAGAAATAATTGGAAAAAAAGTAACACTACATTCTTATATGATTAGGTTTAGTGATCTAGTTAAGATTTGGCTTCCAGAGAAACATTTTTTTAAAGACATAAAAATAATCATTTTCTCAAATGAACATTAACAGACCCTTAGAACTCTTACCATAGACCTCAAGCCTTGGGTCAGGAAACACGTCTGCTGGATTGTTGTCTGAATCAGTCATGCATCCCATCTCCATCTCCTCTTCCATTTTTCTATGACAAACACAAAATAAAAGAACAATGAAAACACTAAAAAAGAAGAAATTTATGAGACAGTTCACTATGGTGCTAATATTGATTAGAAACATTATGATTAAGTTTAGCTCCATGCAACAGTAACTTTAACAAAATAGAAGGCTGGTCAATCTAAACTGAAATCTGAAAGGTTTGAGGGCATGTGCATATGCTCTATACAATTTACAGAGACCTGTGCTATCAACAGTGTATTTCTACCATAGGGATGTGTCCTCACAGTTCAAGCGGTCTCAAGGCTACCCTAGTTTTAAGCGGTTTGGAGAGATTTCACGTTGGACCAGTGAGTTGATGAGTTTATAGAGCCCTTTGATCTATCACATCTGCAAAGAAGGCTAAATACTAGAATGAGTTGAGTTTTACAACTATTATTCATGACAACCAAAGAGACTTTTTAAAGTTGTTCTTAAAGAAAAGTGACAAAGTAAGGAAGGCATTGTTTGATTGATTTGGATTAATGGCATGAAATAGCATGAATGACAGAAAGAAAGTAAAATATCTCAAGTTCTATTTTGCTTCCATCTTCCCTGTCAAAAAGAAGTGCCAATTATGGAGACAAAATTAGCAATTGATATGAGGGAACTGCAGCCCAAATAAAGAAAACAGACAGAAAGAGAGGAAGGATTTAACTTCCCAAAATGGCATTTTCCCCCTACCTTGAATGACTCAACTTTCAGGCTTTGCACAGAACAATCAATTTATTAAGCATGTAATACATATCTAGTACGGTTCATAGACACTAAAGATTTATGAGAGAATGGAAAAGGAGAGGGAGGGGGAGGGACAGAGAGGGAAGGAGAGAGAGAGGAGAGGAGAGAGGGGGAGAGGGAGTAAAGACAGAAAGAGAGAGAGAGAGACATTGATTGATGCTGTCCTGGACCTCAGAAATCTTACATGTGATTAGGCACTGAAAGCATGCCAAGTTTTTAATCTGTCAGTGTATTTGAGGTCTGGGGAACCACAAAAATGTCAATTAAACTTAGCTAGCTGGTGTGCTTAAAGATCAAGTTGATCTCAATAGAAACAGGAATCATAGGGCCCATTGAGGAGAGTGAAATTTAATAGGAATAATCTTCAAAAGCACAAATTCAAGATGGAAGAGAAGTTATTAAGTAACTATGTATGTATAAAGGGGTAAAGGATTGCAGCTTATTTCAAGTGTAATATGATTCACGATGAGAAGTTAGCAAACAAAGTAATGAATTCTTAAATTACATTCATGTGTAAACAGTCTGGAATACAGAAGAAGACAAACTTACTCTGCTTGGCAATGGCAGCCTGTAGCACTGTACTCAATGTGAGGATCTTTAAGTTCATGGCTGGTATCCTGGGGAGTGATGCCTAGAGGAGTTCCTAGGAAAAAATCATGAGGAAGGTAGCAAACAGGATACATGAAAAGGGGGTCATCTTTTAGCCTCAGAGGAAGAAAGATTTCCATCTGCCACGGTAATTTTTTTCAAATGTTAAAAGAACTTTTATATGACTCTGACTCAGAAATTTTCTGTTAGAGCCATTTGATGAAGAAGTATTTATTTAGACTTTAACTCTCATGATTTAGGTCTTTTGTGGGTTCTTAAGCAAATAACGAATTTGGTGAGGTGAGAAATACCATAGAAGAGAAAAATAGAGATTGTAGAGATGGATTATATATTATTTAGCAAAATACATAAATTATATATATTATATATGAATATTAAATATATTTAACAGGATAAACACTGCAGATGGTCATTGCTGAAGACTAGATCAGTGAATTTAGAAATATTGTGGTAGAACCTGGGAGTGGCAGCACACTGTAATCCCAGCTACTAGAGGGGCTGAGGTACAAAGATGTTAGAGTTCAAAGCCAACCTGGGCAACTTAGCAAGATCCTGTCTCAAAATTAAAAAACTAAAAAAAGACTGATGATGTAGCCCAGTGGCTTGCCTTACATGTAGAAGGACATAGGTTCAATCTTCACTACCAAAATAAACCAATATAAATTCTATATGCTTTTTTTTTTTTGTACCGGGAATCAAACTTAGGACCTTGTACTTGCCAAGCAGGCTCTTGCGCTGCTGAGCTATACCCCCGGCCCCTTATAAATTATATATGCAAAGAAATTTTTGAAAATTAAGTAGAAGGGAAAATCTGCAAATTAACAGTATATCAGTGACTGTAGAACAAAATCAAATAGAAAAATATAACTGTAATTGGATTAGCAGAAAAGGGAGAAGGGGGACATGGCGATAGAAAAATAATTCAATCAATAATGGCTAGAAATTATCCAAATGTATTTAAAAAAATAGATAGACCTCAAGCTAAAAAGCATAAGGCATATCACACTACCCTAATTAAACTGCTAAAAATTAATGACAAACTGACAAAAAGACAGGCTGTGTGCAGAGTAGTAACATTAAAAAAGATAATAGAAGTCTTGTCAGGAGGTATTAGGATAAATGGAACAAAATCTTTAAAGGTTGTTTTTTAAAAAAATATCTTGTTGGCTGAGTCCGCATACAACCAAGTGCGATTGCGGCGGGACGGACCCTCCCAGCTCCCGAACCCGAACGGCTCGCAGGTGGCTGAAGCCAGGAATTTTTGGAGGCGGCGGAGCAGAGCAAACTCGGAGAACGTGCTCCTCGGGCAGACTGCGCCAATCTGGGAAGCGGTCCGGGATCCCGCTCAGAGCCCCGCCACCACAGCCGGCGCGATTCTCGGCCGAAAAGCGGGAACTGCGGCAGCTGCGGTCGGCAGCTCCTGTAAGAACGCCGAGGAGGTGGAGAAGTGCTGGAGAGCGCCAGGATCTCCTGCCAGCACGGATCTCCGAACAGGTGAGCCGAGTGAGCACCGCAGCAGGATTTCTGAGTCGGGAAGAAGCTCGACCCAGGGAGATACATCTGAGCGGCATTCCTGCCTGCAAGATCCCAGGGTGAGTTGATTGGGCGCCCTGAACGTTTTTTTTGAGTTGGGAAGAAGCTCCACCTAGTGAGGGACATCGAGCAACTCTACTGACTGCACGGTCACCAGGACGGAAGAGCTGGCTGGGTGCCCCAACAGGATTTTTGAGTGGGAGAGGAGCTCCACCCAGGGAGGAACACCTGAGCGGCCCCCTGCCTGCAAGGGCCCTGGGGCGAGCTGTTTATTCGCCCCAGCCAGGTATTGGGTAGGGAGTAGAAGCGGAAATCTCAGCAGACAGCTTAAGGGACATTCTCACAAAGAGGAGTCATTGGAGCACCCTCTGCAGCAGACCTTTGCCTGCTGAACTGCCTGGGGAATTTATAGCTCCACATTTTGAATCTGATACCCAAAAATGGGAAAACAAAGGAGCAAAACGCAGTCTCAAAACTCAACCCCACCCAGAACAAGTGCTGAATGCGAGGATACAGGGGAACCAGGAAGCTGCATACCTGCAAGTTATGAAACGATTACATCCAAAATGAAACAACTCCAACAGGCCATAAAAGAGCTTAAAGCAGAAATAAGCCACATACCTGGAATGATCTCTCAGACAAAAAATGAACTGAAAACAATAATGGAAGAAATGTTACATACACATAGAGAAGAATTAGATAAAAGATTAGAAGAAAATAGGAAACAAATGGAAACATTACAAGAACAATTTAGGATGAATTGCCAAGAATGAAACAGGTCCAAAGAGAATGCGAGGATTTGAAAACTTACACTGAAAGCCTGCAAAACCGCTTAAATGAAACCAAAGATAGAATTTCAGAACTTGAAGACAGCATGGCAGGTTATGAGTGTGACAGGAAGGATCTCATGATATCATCAAAGACACAAGAAAAGTCAATCCAACAGCTCCAAGATGAGGCAAAACGTAACAATATTCGAGTAATAGGACTGAGTGAAACAGCAGGAGATCTCACAAACGATATAAAAAGAATATTTGCTGAAATGATAGGAGTAAATTTCCCAAACAAGGTGAAAGATACTGAAGTACAGTTAATCGAGGCATATAGAACCCCAACAATCCATAACCCAAAGAAAAACACACACAGGCATATAATAGTCAAAGACCCCAGATATCCAGCAAAAGAACACAATATTAAAAGCTGCTAGAGAAATGAAACAGATCACCTATAAAGGAAAGCCCATCAGAATCACAGCAGACTTCTTAACGGAAACCATGAAAGCAAGAAGAGCTTGGAGCGAGGTATTACAGATTCTGAGACAAAACAACTTCCAACCCAGACTGATGTATCCTGCAAAACTATCCCTCAAATTCAATGGAGAAATAAAACATTTCCACGACAAAGAACAACTGAAGAACTTCATGAGTGCCAAACCAGCATTGCAAACAGCACTAAAAGATATTCTAGACAGAGAAAAAAATGACCACAATCCCAAGAACAACAATAGAAATAACTCCCTAAACACAACAAGCAAGTAAACAGTCAGCAAAAGAAGGAAAACAACAAGTAAATAACATGACTAGAATAAGCCAACATATAACCATGATAACCATTAATGTCAATGGGCTCAATTCAAAAGTCAAAAGGAAAAGATTGGAAGAGTGGATTAAGGAACACAATCCAACCATACACTGTATACAGGAAACACATTTTACTCAAAAGGAAATCCACAGGTTGAAAGTTAAAGGTTGGAAAACAATTCTCCATGCAACAGGCCCCCGGAAAAAAGCAGGGGTAGCTATTATGTTTGCAAACAATGTAAACCTCAAACCAAAAACAATCAAAAGAGATAAAGAAAGCCATTACATACTAGTTAGGGGAAAGCTGCAAGAGGAAGAGATAACAATCCTAAACATTTATGCACCAAACAATGGAGCACCAAACTTTACAAGTCAAGTCTTAACAGACGTGAAAAATCAACTAACTAATAACACTATTTTAGTAGTGGACCTAAACACCCCTCTGACGCAAGGAGACAGGTCAACCGGACAGAAACTCAGCAAAGAAATAACGGACCTGAACCAAAAGTGTGAACAAATGGACTTAGTACATGTATACAGAGTGTTCCACCCCACAACATCAGAATACACATTTTTCTCAGCTGCACATGGGTCTTTCTCCAAAATAGACCACATTCTAGCCCATAGAGCGTATCTACCTAAATGCAAAAGAATTGAAATTATCCCATGCATATTATCTGACCACAGTGCAATGAAATTGGAAATTAATGACAAAGAGAACTCCAAAAACCACATAAACACTTGCAAATTAGACAACAACCTACTGAATAACCAATGGGTCACACAAGAAGTTAAAGAAGAAATTAAAAATTACCTACAAATAAAAGAAAACACAAGTACAACCTACCGGAATCTGTGGGATGCAATGAAAGCAGTCCTCAGGGGGAAATTTATAGCCATGAAGTCATATACAAAGAAAATAGAAAGAGCAAATAAATAACCTAATGATACACCTCAAACTCTTGAAAAAGAGCAACAAGCCAAACCAAGAGCCCAAAGAAGGGAGGAGGTTATAAAACTCAGGGCAGAAATTAATGCAATTGAGATGAAGAAAACTCTACAAAAAATTAGTGAATCAAAGAGTTGGTTCTTTGAAAGAATAAATAAAATTGAGAAACCCCTAACCAACCTTATCAATAAAAGAAGGGAAAGATCTAAAATTCATGCAATAAGGAATGAAAAGGATGAAGTCACTACAGATCCAAAAGAAATACAAAAGATCATTAACACCTACTTTGAAAATCTGTATTCCCATAGGATAGAAAATACAGAAGAAATGGACACATTCCTAGAAAGGTACAAATTGCCAAAATTGAATCAGGAAGATGTAAAAATCCTGAACAACCCAATATCAATTAATGAGATTGAAAACGTTATTAAAAACTTACCAACAAAGAAAAGCCCAGGCCCTGATGGATTCACAGCAGAATTCTATAAAACGTTTAGGAAGATCTAATGCCAACACTCCTCAAACTCTTCAATGAAATCGAAAAGGAAGCAACTCTCCCCAACACATTTCTGGAGGCAAGTATTATACTGATACCAAAAACAGAGAGGGACCCAACCAAGAAAGAGAGCTACAGGCCAATCTCTCTAATGAACATAGATGCAAAGATACTCAACAAAATATTGGCAAATAGATTGCAGCAAATCATAAGGAAAATTATACACCATGATCAGGTAGGATTCATTCCAGGAATGCAGGGATGGTTCAATATTAGCAAATCAATTAATGTAATACACTATATCAATACAGTCAAAGACAAAAAACACATGATCATCTCAATAGATGCAGAGAAGGCTTTTGATATAGTCCAACATGCATTCATGTTAAAAACCTTAGAAAAAATAGGAATAGATGGCCTCTACTTCAATCTGATCAAAGCCATCTATAACAAACCAACAGCCAACATCATACTAACTGGACATAAACTGAGAACTTTCACTTTAAAGTCAGGAACAATACAAGGATGTCCATTGTCACCACTCCTATTCAACATAGTTCTGGAAGCACTAGTCAGAGCAATCAGACAAGAGAGAGAAATAAAAGGAATAAGGATAGGAAAGGAAGAAGTCAAACTATCACTATTTGCAGATGACATGATACTATACATGGAGGACCCCAAAAACTCCACAAGAAAACTCCTGGAATTAATTGACAAA
>PVLD010014898.1:0-50659 GCA_004027595.1 Dinomys branickii
AAAACAAAGAACAGATGGGACGAGGGAAAGGAGAAAAGAAAAAGACAAAAATGTATGTATGTATATATGAATATGCATATATGCAGGAGGGCTAACATGGTTCTACTATTGTATTATATCACTTAATGCTAAGCAATAATCGATGACGGGTTATTTGATCAATCTTGTATGTCTGTATGTGTTATCCTGAACACACACTTCAAAGAAATCAGTATGTAAAGCAGCAACTTTTGGTGTTTTGTTGTTGTTGTTGTTGTTGTTGTTGTTGTTTGCCTGTTTTGTTTTTTGTCTTTGGATTTTTGGTATTTGTGTTTTTTCTGTTGTTGAGAGGATTAATTGTCTGACTAAATTTGCATGTCTGTATATGGGTTCATATATTTACACTTCGAAGATATCAGTGGATAAAGCAATAACCACTCTTGAGACCATGTCACCTTGTCTATAGATTAGTTGTGATTGTACTATTTTTTCTGCTAATTGGTGTCTGTTTGTTAATATGTTTTTGTACTTTTATTTTTCTTAAATAAGAAAAAACCTCAACGTTTTAAATTTACTTGATAAATTTTCTCCACTTTGTTGTACTAGAGACTAGCGTGATCTTAATCTTACAGTAAAAATAAGCAAAATGTAATAATTACTAGAACATGAAGAGAAGCTAGCCTTGCTTTAGCAAATTAACTAAATTTCTCCTCCCTTAGTCTAAGTAAAGATCATGAAAATATTGTAGGATAGAAACTATCATTAGCCAAAGGGAAATTAGTACAAAAGAAAGAGCCAAAAAGGAAGATTCACCCACAAGACCCCAATTCAAACAGAAACTTCATGGCTATGAGCACTCCTGATAGCAGGTTCAGCCTTTCCACATTCCCTCAGCCCACCCACGGTTCTGTACGTCTGCCCTCCAATTGGCTTAGGAGAAAATAAGACACCACTTTACATGGAGCTCATCTAATCACTCCAAAGGCAAAAATCTTTCCTCACTTTCTCCTTTGATGATTGATCTACCCTGAGTCAAGATCCAAAATGACAAGGTAGAAAAGGGTCATATTAAGTGAGCAAAACAAAGCACACTTGGGTCATAAGTGGACAGAGTCAAGCAAAGGAATGATCTTATACGAGTTCAAGTATCAACTGAAAATGAGCAACATGTCAAGCCAAGAGACCAGATATATTTCACAAGCCAAAAGAAAACATTATGTCTTCATCTGCTGGCTGAGCCTGAGCCTTATCTGGTATTTATTTATTTCCTCTCCTTCTCTTGAAGAGTAAGAGCACAAGTCAAACTCCAAGCATGCTGAGAATTTTCCATTTTCTCTTCCCTTAATACTTCCCCTCGAAATGGCATAGAAAACACATATGATTGTACATGTCTAAGCAGTCTTTTACCTGGAGGAATTTCTTACATATTTGGAGGGAAAGGAAGAAGAGAAAGAAGAAATAATACATTGTGCAATGTGGTGTTGAAAAACTGGTTCTTGTATTAATAATTACACGAGTTTATCCTCTCGCTACTTTTCCATTAGACAGCACCACCATCGCACATGTATCATTGTATCTGTGTGTGTGTGTGTGTGTGTGTGTGTGTGTGTGTGTGTGTATCTACATGTTGATTCCGCCGTATGGCTTCTCAGCACTTCTTTGCTCAAGTGCAAAGGTGAACATTTCCAGTAATGTGGAGTCATATTTAGAAGGTAAACTTTCTACAATACAAATCTCCTGTGTGATTTCTCTGTCCCTACACCCTATAGGACAGAATGCAAATATTCTCCTCCGACTACAACCATCATTTTTTTTTTAATTTCATACTAGCCTATGAGAAACAGCCTATGAGAAACAGTCTGGTGACTTCCTCTTAGAACTCTTTATACTATCCTCAGACAGCTCCTTCATCTGGCCAATTCCCTATTATCCCTCAAGATAAGCCTTCTTCCTGGAAGCCCTTCCTGGTTTTCTCTTTACTCAACCCAGACTGGAAAGCCCTTTCTGTGTGTATCCAGAATATAAAATTATTTGTTAAGAAGATCTCAGTTCTGCCTGTCTGCTGCTTATCAGATTTTAATCTTCTTAATAATACCAACTATAGGGCTGAGGATATAGCTCAGTGGTACAAGTGCTTGCCTGGCAAGTGTAAGGTCTTGAGCTCAATTCCTGGTGCCAAGAAAAGAAAAGAAAAGAAAAGAAAAGAAAAGAAAAGAAAAGACCAACTATATGGTATCATCTCTGTAGCTGTAAAGCCTAACTATGCCTGGCATAAAAGTAGACAACCAATAAACATTTCTTAAATCACCAAATTAAATCTCAGTTGATTCATTTGGAAACAATAATTTATGGGCCAAACAACTAAAGGGCAAAAAGTATACAAAACCTGGGAAACTGAAAACTACCTCATAATTATTGTATGTGTATTAAACTTTAAAAGTTTAACAAAATATACATACATAGATGTATATTTAGAAAAGTATTTATAGTAAGCCTTTCTGAACATCAGTATGCTTTCAAATACTTCTTAAACCTATACTACCACTTCAATCATGAAAAGTGCCCTTTTTCCCAGCATAATTTCTTTTTAAATACAAAGCTATGTCTTTCTTATTCATGTGTCTGTAAATCCTAGGTCTATCCCTATTATAAAGGAATCCTTGACAAATAGCTGGTGAATTAATATTGCCCACTTATTTTTTATCTTTAAAACATCTTTTAATATAATTTCTAAATCAAATAATGCTAAACCTCAATTGAATAAGAGAGCAGTTTACAGAAAAAGAATTTCTGCCTCCTTACCTGAAGAAAGCAGCCATAAGCATTTTGATTTAAGACACCACCACCAGACTTCTGGGAAGATGGTGAGCAGGTAAGCAGCACAGAAAGATTCTCTAGAAGGATCATCATCCAGACACTGGAATATAGCAACATGAGAAAGACAAGAAGGAGAGAAGCGGGTTCCCTGGTCCCAGGAAGGATTTGAAATGAGAACTGAAGCCCTGAGAAAGAGCAAACAAGATCCCCCCCTGAGGAAAAGCTAACTGCTAATGGTGCAGTTAGAGGAAGAGGAGGAGGAGAAAGAGGGAGTCACCGCTCCATACGCCTCCTCGGCCTGCCCCCTCATCCTTACACTCACAGCTCCGCCTTTGGAAGCCCGCACTTGCGGGAGCCTCCCAACTTGGCCAGAGGAGAGCAGAATTCTGAGAGCTGGGCCAAAACCAGAGCAGAGAAAGCACAGCCTGGAAAAGAAGCAGCAGCAGTTGGAAGAGGTTGTCAAACCCAGCTTGACAATGAAAAGGTACAACAGCCACTAAAGCAGAATGCCCACTCTGCAGAAATCTGTTCTAATTGGTGCCCCCCTGAGGCAAGGCGGAGACAAAGCAACCGGTACACAGCCTGGCACACCCAGCTCTGTTCCTGCCCAGAGGCTGTGGCCTGCTATCTCTCCCCTGTGAGAGCAACTACCAGCAGAGAGCAACAGCAGTGACCCTAGGGCCATAGCAATTCCCAGGGATCCAGCCAAAGAACAAACAGGAACTGGAGCACAACAGTAAGAGTGAGGTGCAGATGGAGGTGGGCCAGATGGCCCCGCCCCCTTCTCACTCCAACACCAAGCAGGAAGCACAAGTTTAGTTACTGGGTTCCAGCTCCCACCCGGAACTCCCTCTGTGAGCACCTTGAGACTCGATACCCCTCGCACCAAACAGGTGCTCCTGACAGCAATGGGCTGAGTCCATGGGCTTCAGGACCCACTCTAAACTACCAATATGAGCTCCAAGAGGAACTTCATACCACTTGCATATATGAACCTTATATGAACCCTTAGTGACAAATTTATATGAAAAACAGTAGTCCTGGAGACTGAGAGATGACAATATACTCTACACAGAAGACCCGAGAAACTCCTTCAATTGTCTCCTAGAACTAATAACTAAACTTAGCACACACCCTGGACTACTTCAGTGAGCACAGGTCAGGGAGACCTCACGGCACTTGTGCCCAGCATCGTAAATGTGCCCAATGACTAGCTGTGTAAGAGGCAGGGAGCAGCAGCACTGAAGATTGAGAAGTGGAAGGAGGCAAAGACCTGGAACTAGGGTGCAGACCCAGTTCTCTAGCTAGGCAGGGATAGCCTCCAAAGAGTCATAGGTGGCCTGCAGAGAGACACTGGTGGCCTATGAGGGGACTCCAGGGGCCTTGATAGGAAGCTCAGCAGCCTGGGGGAAGGGGGGCTTTACCCGCTGGCTACATGAAAATCCTGAGGACCTGGATTGGGCCCCCAGGCACACGGTGATGGGGTAGAGCCTGGTGGTCCATGGAGGAGACCCCACAGACTTGACTGGGCCTCCAGGCATGCAGCAACAGGGTGGAGCCTGGCAGAACACGGGAACATCCCCACAGACTCAAACCGGCCCCTGGGCACACAGCAATGGGGTGGAGCATGGTGGTACATGGGGGCGACCCCACAGAGCTGGCCAGACCCCTAAGGGCCTTGAGGGCTTGTCAGTAGGGTGCTGATCATAGTGTGCCTGAGCCCCTGTCTATGTATTGTCATTGAGGTTGAGTGCTTTTCCACATAGTGCCATAGTAAATTGTGTGCACGCGTGTGTGTTGCAGCATAACTTGAGGCAGCCATGTGTCTTCCCAAAGTGAGAGCCTGAGGGAATGAATAAAACCAAAAAGTGCAATTATTATGAGAGGGAAGATGATTGGTTGGGTGGGAGAACAACAGAGATGAGGGCAGAGAAAAATGTTTGATTAATTTTACTTGCCTTTATTTCTATAACTGAGTAACAAATGTGAAGATAGCATTATGTAATGCAGCAACCATTGTTGGTTTCCTACTATCTTCTCTACAATTTTGTATTTCCTTATTGTTTTTGTGTTATTCTGATTTATGTCTGTTTGGTTGTTGATATGTTTCCATCCTTTTGTCTTTAAAAAAATAAGAAAAATTTTTAAAAGACCCCACCACCATCTTCTTAGTCTTTAAGGTGTATGTATCTGAATATATGTTTACCATATCTTTCAAGGAGTTCCAGTTTATAACTAAAATGTTGTTAACATCTTTAAATTTCAAAATGTACAAAGCAGATATTTCTCTAAACATTATGTAAAATAGAGATGATGTAACTTCTTTTCCCACAATATATGCCAATATAAAAGCTAAGTGCTACCCAGATTTTTAACTTAGAAAATGGAGCTAACCAGCACTTTGAAATCTTTGCTCTTGTGATTTCCCGCCATATCAGCAATGTTCTGTAATGGAGGGTGATATTATATCTTTATACATTCATTCATACGTCTATCAAGTTAATAATATCACCTAGTTATTATGGGCTGATCAGGTCCACAATCTCTAGAATGAGTGTACAGTGAAGGCTAAATAAAAAGAGGCAAATGGAATGATTTCAGGGCTCCATGAGGATCAAAGACCTCTCAGAGAGTTCAAGATTCTCTTAGGGCTAAGACCAAGAACTTCTCTGGGTAGGCTGTATTTATTTGGTTATCAGAAGAAGGGAGGGGAGTACTTGAGAAGGGCAGAATCACTCGAGGACTTCTCCAAGTAAGGAATTAAGTTAATCCACCCAGGAGCGAGGTGCCTGAGGATGGAGTCTGTATCTAGTTGAGAACCAAGCCAGGTGTCCTTGGCTGTGATCTTAGCTTATCCTTTGAGACTTTCTGGATTCATCACCACTACTGGTATTAGTATGGATTAGTGACTCACAGAGGTTCACTTACTGTGAGTCCACCATTTCTAGAAAAGGAGCCTAGGGCCTGGACAGATTCACAAGTCAACATGAAAAGCCAATTGGTTAATTTAAATCCTGCTCAGGTCTGCTTCATAGTGGTCCCCATCACACATCAGTCTAGATTTGAGACATCCCAACCTTTTCATCCAAGTAAGTCTGAGTCATCACTGATTTTGCCCAAGTATCCAGCTGTCTGCAACTGAAACAGTAACATGAAGGGCCAGGTGGCAGAGTCCTTGCATTCACAGGGTAAGGATAGGAGGCAAGAGTAAGAGGTGCTGGACTTGAAGTGTTATAAGTAGCCTCCCACAATTAAAACAATGATATAATCTCTGCCTAAGATGACAGTTTCCTAAGGTAGACTTCTTTTCAAAAAGTAGAATGATTGAGAGCAGCTTTTCTCAATTTTGGAAACTTATTGGAGTTTGGGTAGCTTTTCTTACAATCCTTATTTAGAATAAACTAAATTTCAGTTATTATCCTGAAATCTTTCAAGGATTTCTTTGCTAAAACCCACTGAGTTTTACCTTACATAGAAATTCATCATCTGAGGGCCTGGGGATATAGCTCAGTTGAATAAGCGCTTGCCTGGCAAGTGCAAGGTCCTGAGTTCAATCCCCGGTACCACAAAAAAAAAAAAAAAAAAAAAAATTCATCATCTGAAAGGGTTGGGGATGTGGCTCAGTGGTGGAGTTCTTGCCTTCCTTGCACAAGGCCCTGGGTTCAATCCCCAGCACCAAAAATAAATTTTTTCATATGTATATGAAATTCATTGCCTAACAACAGTTATCATCATTCTATCATATATGAAAAGACCACTATCAGAGCTCTTATAAAGAGTCCCAAGTGTACAAAAACAAGACAAAGAAATAAAAAGCAAAAAGGTTAAAATAAAAGAAGTAAAACTGTGTTTATGTAAGGATAATTATTTACAGAGAGAAGGCTAAGCAGTAAACAAATACACATACTAGAAAAGACACATGAACAGAGCAAGACGGCAGCTATGAGATCAATTTTTTTAAAAGTAACTTATGCTTCTATACCTTAGCAGAAGAATAGAACAAGTGAAAAATTAAATTTAGAAATAAGTCTAAAATAAAGATGAAAATCAAACTTTGCAAAATGTATAGAATACAGCAGACAGTACTGAGGGGGAAATTTATAGCACTGAATGCTCATATCAGAAAAAAGAAAGATCTAACATCAATCATCTAAGCTACTAACATAGAAAACTAGAAAAGGCATAAGTAAATTCCAAAGTAAGCAAAATCAATAAAGAAAGCAGAAAATGATGAAAATGAAAACAGAAAACCAATTAAGAAAACTGAACAAAAAGGAAATTCTATGAATCAAATAGATAAGTCTCTAGCTAAATTATGAAAAAATGAAGAGTTAATATTAACAAATTGTTAATATAAGTAACAATTAACAAATTGTTAATATAAGTAACAAAAGTGAGGATATGACCAGCAATCTCATAGTAACCAAAAGGAAAATAAAGGAATGCCATGAGCAATTCAATGCTCCTGAATTTGGTAACCAAAACTTATGCAATAAGAAATAGACAATCTTAGTAGGCCTACATCTGTTTAAGAGATGGAATCAATATTTAACTTTCCCTCTTCTGGTAAGATGATGACCGGGTAAATAGCAGAGAAAGAGCCTCCCAGAGAATCGACAACCAGATACTGAAATACAGCAACATGAGAAAGACAAGAAGGAGAGAAATGGGTGCCCTGGTACCCTGGACCAGGAAAGATCTGAAATGGGAATTGATACTCTCAGAAAGAGCAAACAAGACCCCCCCCTGTAGAAAAAGCTCAGAGGGCTGCCATGGCACATCTAGAGGAAGAAGAGGTAGGAAAGGCAGGAGCCACTGCTCCATAAACACCCTCAGCCCACTCCCTCATTCCAGCACTCACAGCTTCAGCCTCAGAGGGCCCTGCTAATAACTAAACTTAGTACACACGATGGACTACCACAGAGAGCACGGGTGGAGGAGACCTCATGCCACTTGTGCCCAGTAGCATATGTGCACCCAATGCCCAGTGAGATAGAGTGGTGGGATGAGGCAAAGACATGGAACTAGAGCATAGACCCGCCTCTCTAGCTGAGAGGGGTTAGTCTCCAAAGTGTCATAGGAGGCATGCAGGGGGACACAGGGAAGGGGCCTCCCTTTAGGTTGCATGAGAGCCCTGAGGACATAGACTGGACCTCCCACAGAGTGGCATTGGGACAGAGTCCAGGAGTCGGCAGGGGTGGTCCCACAGACTTGGGTCCACCCAGGAGTACCCCCAGCCCCCTGGGAGTCTGGCACTCCGCTGCATTCCCCAGGGTGTGCCCAATGTTCCACCCCACCCCTGGGGCATGCCCTGCACTCCACCCGGCCCCCAGGGCATGCCAGGTGCTCCACCCCACCCCCGGCGTGTTCCAGTCACTCCAGCCATCCCCTGTGGTGTGCCAGGCGCTCTGCTTCGTCCCTGGAGCTCCAGCCGGCACCCTGGGCATGTCAGGCACTCCACCCTGCCCCCGGGGCATGCCAGGTGCTCTGCCCAGCCCCCGGGATGGCCCTGAAGACTCGCCTGAGCCTGTAGATGCAGACGCACTGACAGAGCCTGGTGGTTCGCTGTGTAACCCCGCCTACCCAACCAGACACCCAAGGGCTGTGAGGACCTGCCAAAGGGTGCTTCTCCACCTCCTGCCACAGCAATTTGTGTACATCCACATATTATACAGCATATTTAGAAGCAACCAAGTCTCTGCCCAAAGTAAGAGCATGAGGGAGTAAATAAACCAAACTGATAGGGTGGTAGAACATCAGAGGCGAAGTGGAGAAAACTGATTAATTGAACAAGCCATCATCTATATGACTGAGTAATAAACATGAATATAACATTACATAATACAATATCCAGTAGTAACCCCCTACTATTTTCTCTGTAATTTGGTATTTCCTTTATTGTTTTTGTGTTAACAAATGCAAAGACAACACTACATAATACAGCATCCAGTGATGGTTCCCTATTGTCTCCTCTGTAATTCGGTATTTCCTTTATTGATTTTGTTATAACAAATACGAAGATAACATTATGTTATACAGCATCCAGTGCCAATTCCCTACTATCTCCTCTATAACTTGGTATTTTCTGTATTGTTTCTGTGTTATTCTGGGCTCTTTTGTCTTAAAAATAAAATAAAATAAAATAATATTTAACTTTCCACACAGCACTCATCCTAGATGGGCTCACTAGTGAAGTCTACCAAATATTTTACAAATTATACCAATCCTCTGCAATCTCTTCTATTTTCCTGGGATAGGATCTCACTGTGTGGTTCAAGCTAGCCTCAAACACAAAGCAACCTTCCTACCTCAGCCTCTGGAGCACTGGGATTATTAGGCATGCGCCACCACACCTGACTCACAATTTCTTTCAAAGGATAGAAGCAAAGGGAACACTTCCTAACTTCTAGGAAGACAGTTAGGAAGAAAAGGAGAACATTTTTCTTTTCTTTCAGAAATTTTTTTGATTGTCAAGTCATGAAGACTTGCTAAAGAAAGCACAAAAGAACTAATCATAAGACAAGTATCTAATTCAGTCTTTTCTATAAAGATGTGTTCTCCGGTAACCTTCCTTTCTCCTCAGACCTCGTATGTTACAACTATGCAAACTCACAGGGGCTTAATAAATGCCCTCTGTATGCCAGCAGTTTTCTAAATTGCTAGCTAGAGGAATGTCCCATTCTTTGCTACTGTCACCATGTCACAACACGCTAATATGTCACAGATGAGTCAGCTCTAAAGAACATTCACACAAAAGTAATTGAACTTGCATCGCTAAACTTCAGACCACAATAGCTACCTTGAGTTTTGAGCAGGTTTTTGTGAAGAGCAAATGACTTACTTAGCCTGTTGAGTGGCAATAGCGATGCATTTGAAGAAAACATGAGGGGGGAGAAGTCCCTAAAAAGGAAGCTGTGAATAAAATGATCACCAGAAGTGTCATAACCCTGCACCAACAGCTACAGATACATAGGCAGTCGCATTTAATTCCATCTCCCACGTTGATGTCAGCAGCACCACCAACAAAGCATATGTGCATAGCACTGGGGCAGGTGCAAGCATGAGTTCTTGTATCCTGTAATGGCTATTCAAAACTGCTAGTGAACCCATTCAACACTGAAACTGTACATATGTTCTCTATCCAGTATTTCATTATGGGAAACATTTGCACTTACTTAACCCCTTAGGTGGTCCATTCCTTTAGCTGGGCTAAACATTTCATGCATATTCAATAGTATACCTTATTTACATAGTCCCAAGCTGTTACACCCAATATTCTAAACCAGAACTCTGAATTAACTATCACCCATGTGCAATCACAGTACCATGATTGATGTTCATAATGATCTTAAAGTATTATATGATTTTCAAGCTGCTGCTATACCAAAGGAAGTAAATTCATCTCCAAATTAAATCTCAATTGAAAATTAAAATGGTAATGAGATCGCATCTCTGGTCTATTACACTGGCAGTGATTAAGAGAAATGATCGAGGTATGGAGAGATAGACTCTATAAATACTGCTTAAGGAAATATAAGCTAGTACAAACTTTTTTAAGAGAACAGTTTGTCAAGATATATTAAAAGCTTCACAAATAATAATAACCAATATTTATGTGGTACATATTAAAAGTAGTATTCTAAATGTTTTGCATCTATTAACTAATTAATCCTTTAAAACTCCCCTGAAGAAATTGAATTTCTGAGAGATTAATTAGCCTATCCAAGGTCCCAGAGCTGACAACTGGCAGAGCCATGTTTTGAACACAAAAAAATCTGCCTTTAAGAGTTTCACTATTTGAGTCACATTATAATACATTATATTCCATTTCAAAATGTGCAGTTTCAAACTCCAATTCCTCTTCTAGGAATTCATTCTAGTATGTGATAAAAGATATATACAAAAATATATCTATAGGTATGTTGATTATAGCATTAGTAATAATAATAAAGCTCCAAATGGCCTAAATACCTATAGTCAATGATAAAAGCTTATGGCATAACCATGAGGCAGACTGCTACTCAGCCATTTAGCTGTCACCTTTGAAAAAACCAAAAAAATCACTGTGCATGGTAAGACCTTGTACTGGCATTTCACCATTTGCACTTCCCCACACTTGCGCTACACCAACCACTGGTCTTTACCTGCCTCTGTGCCCTGAAAGGCTGCTCATCTGGGCTTCCATCAAGTCTGTGGGTTCTACCAATAAGAAGACCAACAAGAGACTAGAACATTAGGACAAGGAAAAAATGCTGATGATTTCTTTTTCCACTCTCACCCTAGCTTGGCTGCAGTGGGCCCCATCTCTCTGGACGTCAAATCCTGTTCAGAAGCTCCTTCTCCAGGATTCCAGCATTCCTGGGGCTCCAGGGCCATTTTATCCCAGACCCCATCAGGCTAAGAAAGTCACAGCTTCCCACTGTCCTCTAAGCCCCTTCCCTCACTGGCCCCTGTAGCTTTCCACACTGAAGTGAGTCCATCCTTGAGAACTCTTTAGTGAATCATTGGAATGGAATTCTGTTGCTTACCCTAGCTGTGGGGATGGGGAATAAAAGGGATCATATATTGTAAATTAGGAAAAAAAATCTGATAGTATATACAAGAAGATGCTGCCAATGTTTACCTTTGGGGGATAAGACTGCTTTTATTTTTACCTTTTTCACAGACTTTGAATGAGAGATTCAAATTTCCATTCACAAACTTACTATGTTGACCATGTTGGACAAATGTCAAATAATAATTTACAAAATAAAAGCAACGTCTCCTTCTTCAGATTTTTATTCACTTTAACTAAGATAGTTCATGTAGTGTTCTCAGTGTACAAAGGTGTTTGCGTGTTGTCTTTTTATATTACTTCTTATCAATGGCTACTCGTGGGGTGAAATGACATGAAATACGACAAAAATATATATAGGATGTATCCGAAAATGCTAAAGAGTTCCTATTACTTTGTCTGAAATTCTATATTGTTTTGTGTTGTTTTGTTTATATCTGTGTATTTGTTAATATGTTTTCATTCTTTTATCTGTAAAAAATAAAAATCAAAACCAAAAAAATGCTAAAGAGTTATCAAAGGCAATGTAAGTATACATTTTTAAATTATACAATGAAAAAAAAACACAATTTCCTCACCTAATAAAGTAGTGATTGGAAATATTTTTAGAAATTTGTTGAAATGACATTTCATCTACCCATTAAATTGTAGCATAGAATATCTGCATAAAGTGAAAAGAATAGAAAGTCTTAGTCCACATAGGTACACAAGAACTAGTTCCACAGAAAAGTAAACAGAATTTTCTTCCAAGTAGCAAACACCATTTCTCAAAAACTAATGTGCTCTTGAAGGGCATTAACTTGTAAGATTGCCACAAGAAGAGTAAAAAGCATATTGCAGAACAAAGCTGAGACACGGTCCCTCTTTCAACAATAAATGAAACATTAACTTCTCTCTGGAGCACTTTGCCATCAGAATTGCCAGCGCTTCATCTTCTTGGTCCTGGAGCTCACGTATGACTCACAGTATTCATTCCAATCCTTCCCCTGCTTCTCCTACTCCAATCAGTGCTGGGTGACTTAGAGACTGGCATCATTTAACCCACAAAGGCCAACTCTGTGAATGCTAACCTTTTCCATTGCTCTCACCATAAATGAGCAACTGGATCAAATACTCAAAAACTTCTATAATAAAAATAAAATGAAATTAATAAGAATTCCTCCAAGCTGAAGGTTTGAAAGAAGCCAACATGACAGAAATGTCTGAAGCCAGACAAATTCATTATGGGAAGCTGAAGGGAATGTGGCCAGACCTGTCATCCTTTTGAAGATGATCACTGCAACTTTGCAAAAATGATACAAATCCCCATACAAATAAACCAAAAACTATTGAATTTCATCCTTTTTCAACACGTACTTTGCTATCCTCAATTGCTGAAGGGTGGGGAAAGCTTTAAAGCACAGGGCATTTTTGGTTCACTGACAAATGCGTTCACCAAGAGCAAACTTTCCCCACAAGCATGTATTTGTGCATGAGATATCAAGTAGAGAGCCATTATGTAGGTCTTGCTTCTCTTTGTTCAGGTTTCTGTTCAAGAATCCAGCCATCTTTCCATCCCATCTTGCCTCATCATGTAGCAATTTTGTGCTGCTCTCAAGTCTAAGATTACTGCCTTGGTCATCAGAATTAAGTCTCATTATTGCTTTCCTTAAATCTTTTCCTGTGTTTGCTTTGATTCCTACCACCACTGTTTCATCTAACATTGTGCAACTTGCCTACTACTGGCTTGAACTTATTCTGCAACCTCAACTGAACTCAGCGTGGCAAGCAGGACAGCTGGTTCCGGACCCAAGACCTTCACACTTCACTTACTTCACTATCGTGGGAACCTCTCATCCAAAAAGTAAAAGTTATAAGTTGCTTCAGGGCTGATTCTAAATAAATCTACAAGGAAAAAATAAAAATCAACTCCCACTCTTGTATCTGGCAATAGGTAAAGATGAGCCACTTCAAATCCCTAGGGTAAGATGAGAAGTCTATGTGCATTTTTCCTCTATTTTTTAAAAAATTCCCATGCATCTTGAAATATAGAGCATGAGCCCTATGCACCTGTGAGAACACAATGATCAAGTACACTACAACACCTTCATTGCAAACTACTGGACAGATAACATAGTTGAGTGTCTAGTGGTTTCACAGCCTGTAAGGAAGTACTGTATCAGTTCAATGGAACAATTCTCTAATTATCTCTTAATGTGCCTCGGAAACTTAGAGTAAAGAAGTTATTGGAGAGAATATTAATATAATTTGATGAATTCTAATTATTTTCTTCATGGCTATTTATCTCAGGTTATGTAAGTTGGTTCACAGCTACTTGCTGTGACTTCTAAACCACATGTAGTCATATGACACATACTCCAACCCAAAGCTAGGCATCCATCAACCCATTGTGAGCACAAAAACACTCTAGTCCTAGGGGAAAAAAATAATAAAAAGCATAGTTGTCCACGCTCTGGGAGAATTTTTCCTTTTGAAAAGTTGTAAGGTATAAAATATAAATTTAGCTTTCTTCAATTCCTAATGGAAAAGCTAATGCTAAAACTCCAAAGTGCACTGATAAAAGGATTACCTCTCACCATCATTTCTCTCTCCCTGTAATGCTAGGTCACAAGAAGCCAAAAAGAAATATTGACTATTTGCTGCCCATTTGCTTCTTCCTTTTTGTGATATTTGCTTAGGTCATGCTTACGCCCCACAACCAGGGCCACATTCTGAGGGTGCTCACATGTATACTGTGTTTGTGTAACAAACAAATGAATGAATGAGTGCACTAGGTGCAAATTGTTAAAAATAGAGAATTTAGGGTGGAAATTACTGCTTCATATAAGCAATCCCAGCAACTCATTTCCTAGTTAAACATTGCTAGTCTCTCTCTTTTTCTCTTTCTCTTTCTCTTTCCCTCTCTCTCTCTCTCTCTCTCTCTCTCTCTCTCTCTCTCTCTCTCTCTCTCTCTCTAGCTCTCGCTCTCTCTGAATCACAATGGTTTGCACAGTGTATGAAAGCTAATCCAGTTTAGGAACACTCAACACACTGACAACTTCTGTTTTCTATAGAATATCCCTAAATTTCTTGTAACTGCTTTATACTAAGAGCCAAGTTGAAAAGAGGGAAAACAGTGCTCAACGTTTTACCCACCTTTAATCTCTCTGCTTCCACGGGATCCTGCATAGTCACAGCACCGAAAGCTGCCACCCACACAGACCTCAGGCTCACAGGGCAGCCAAGTGAGGAAATAAACATATGAGATAGAAATTCCTGCTCTGAAAGCATTCACTTAGGAAAGCTTTCTACCAGGCCATGCATCATTAAGGTTCTGTTTTTAACCTCAGATTGCATTAAAAGTCTCTAAGGCTATCATTCTTCTTCATCTCTTCTCTTACAAGCAAATATTATATAGAAATCCAGTGGCCACAATAAAAAATGACATCAGGCTTCAAAATCCAGGTACAAGTTCAAGCACTAATAACAATGCTCCTCACCTCTGTGTACTTCACAGTGGACTCTGCACATATCTGAGCGCTTCCTGTTGCATACCCCAAGTGTTTGGGATAAGTGACCAGAGTCTCAAATGCCATTTATCTTAATTCAAACTTGAAAATAAATACTTCCAAGCTGCAAAGCATATCAGACTCAATTAGAGTCTAAGCAGATCCAGTCTTATGGAATATAGTTTTTCTCCAGGCCTAAAAGGTAGTATTTAGAAAGAAATACGTGGGTGTGGGTGTGCATGAGCACACACATATAGAAAATACCTCAGGACAATCTATATAGGCAAAGTGCTACTGATCTTGCAAAATATTTGAAAGGGATGCCATGATCAGTATCCATTTGCAAATGACATCTAAAACATTAGATCTAAAAATTATAAAACTTTTCTTATAGATTCTCTATGAGCATGTACTTTTTACCACAGACATCGACATTCTCCATTCACTCTGAAATATCCAAGGGCCCTAGGGTTCTCGGAAATGACAGCTAATTTGAGTATTGCACCTCTGCTCCTTCCAGAGGATTTCTAACAATAAAGAATCTGCTGTATTTATTCTCACACCTACTCTACCACAATTATGCAATTATAACCTATAAACAATATAATGCAAGTATGGCAAACATTGCTTTATGAAACAATGTCATAGTTACTTCTTTTTCATTGCTGTGACAAAATACTCAACACCCAAAGTTAAAGAGGGAAAGATTTATTTAGCTCACAGTTTGTAGATGTTCCAGTCCGTAATCAGCTGGTTCCAAGGCGGGATGGCCTGGCAGACAGACGTTGCAGAGGAGAAACGGTTCATGGTGGCGGAGAAACGGTTCATGGTGGCAGAAGATAGCAAAGCAACCAGGGACAACCACACCTCTTTCTATCCCTTATGTCTTATCCAGAGCAGCACTCACACTCTTAATCCCAGTGCCCTTGAGCCTAGCATTGCACCATGAATCAATTCCAGCATCACACACTCTAGATCCAGCCACCTCTGAGAAAGCCTCACCTATGACCACATGAGGCTTTGGATAAACATCTAGAGACAAACCATCTCGATTAGTGTTTCAACCATATGAAAACTCATGCCTAAAAATTACTAATTATTTATTGAGCTAAATATGAACAAAGTGACATTAAAAGTTTAAGAAGAATAAAATCTAGAAAGATCCTGAACTCATATAGTTCCAAAAAAGAATCTTTAAAATTTCACTCCAAAGAAAACAAAATTAGAAACTGTGAGCTATAAATAATGACAACTCAAAAAATATGAACTCCAGTGAGCAAATGCTTAATGAGAAAATTTTTGATGGTACAACAAAATATTGCCCAATAAACAAGTCACACATACACACTTATGGATGTGTGGGTGGATAAAATAAAGAGACATTTACTATCACTTCTTGTAGACATGGCTTTTTTCAATTAGTTAAACAACTTGGAGCTTTGATTGTGTTGGTAAGGAGGTATGTGTGTGTGTGTGTGTGTGTGTGTGTGTGTGTGGTGGTGGTGGTGGTGGTGGTGGTGGTACCAGGGATTGAACTCAGGACCTTTATATTGAACCATATCCCCAGCACATTGTTTTTTGAGACAAGGTTTCACTAAGTAGCTAACTTGCCTAGGCTGGGCTCAAGCTTACAATCCTCCTACCCAATGGCTAGCATTACAGGTATATGCCACTAAACCCAACTTCTATTGGCTTTAATAGCTACTTCCTGCCCATTCCTTTACAATGAGTATTCCAGATACATGATAAGATACTCCTCTGAAATTCTAAGATGGACCAATCGAAACCTAGGATAGCATTTTTCACCATGGCTACAAGGAGTGGAAGTACCACCAAGTTAGGTGTCTATATTTTGATGGTATTTCTTCCTTTAAAATGCTTTCCTTCCAGGAATTTATGTATCCAAGACAAATCCCATTCTCACTCATCAACAAAGAAAGCCCTATCCTGCCTGTCCTAATCTCCTAACACAATGTTATACAACTACACAGACAATAAAAGACATAAAAATTTTTAAATCTATCAATGTCAAAAGTTGGTAAGTGTGAAGAACAAATGGATTCTCATGCACAAATGTGGAATTTAATTGGTACAATGACAGTAAAAAACTATTCAGCAGTATTTCTAAAAATATGTACCCACATATTGTATGATCCAATAACTCTACTACTACAAAAATGTGTATGCATGCTCACCAAAAGACATGTATAATATAGCACTATCTATGATAACCTAACCCAAAATAGGAAATAACAGAAATAATACAAGGAATAAATAAATTCTATATTTGTACATGAAATATGAACAGAAGTTGGGAAACTCTTTCTGTGGAGGACCAGATAGCAACCATTTCATGTTTTTCATATTCATTTACACACACACATATATTTTTAATATTAAAATCATTCTTAGCTTATAGGCTATGCAAAATAGGCATGAGCTTGATTAGACTTGCAAGAGTTTGCTGACTCCCAAGCCTGGAGTAATAGAATATATTATGTGACTCCATGGATGAAAATCATAACCACAATGCTCAGCAAAAGTCAAAAAGTACAAAAGCAAACAGGCAGGGTATCGCCTATGTACAGCAGCAACAATAAGATGATTAAACTGGATCAAGAAAATACAAATCAATTGATTGGCCAGCATATCACTGACTCTATCTATCCATCCAACCATCCATGTGTGTGATATTTTCAAGAATAAATGTATACTTGCATTCTATACCATCTATGGCATCCACTTGCTTCAATCTGGAATTCTGTATTCTCAGTAAATATAAACAAAGAAGGTAAACTTTAGAAGTTCTTTAGAGGAGCATCTTAATTACTTTCTCATTGTTGGGACAAAATAACCAATACTGACAAGATAAAGAAAGAAAGGTTTATTTTATCTCAAAGTTTGTAGAGGTTTCACTCTGTAGTCAGATGGCTCCAAGACAGGGCAGCTTTGCAGAGGAGAAAGGGTTCATGGTACGGCAGGCAAGGAGCAGCAGCAAGCTTCTTATTTTTTTTCCCTTTTCATTCCAGGTTACAAGCCTATTTGTTGGTGTCACCCACACCCAAGGTGGGTCTTCCTTCTCTGCTAAATCCCTCACTACTTATACTCAGAACTACACTGAACCAATCAGTAGACTGACCTAATATCACACACTCATGCTCCTGTCACTCCCAAAAACCCCACTTATAAGCACAAAACACAAGGCTTTGGAGAAGGGGGTTAACTAGATATGAACAATAACAAGAAGAGCTTAGAAGGGTAACTACTTGCAAAGAGACTCTTGATGGCTGGTCTTGCAACGATATATACATAGCAATGTCCGATTCTCATGTATGCAAATGTTTATTTGTGACATCTTGAACCTAAATTTGCAGACCAAGACTTGTGTTTCCACTTAGAATGTGAGTTTTATGGTTCCTCCCTAGATGTCCCCTCAAAGCCTCATGCATTTATAGGTTGGGCTTTTGTGGGCTGATTGCATCACACTCATCAGTGTATTAGTCCACTATGAGTTTATAGCTGAATGTGATTTGGGAGGCGGGTCACTGGGGGTGTGGCCTAGGAGGGTCTATCTTCCTCCTGCCTTCCTTCATCTCTATCTGCTTCCCACTACTGCACCACGGACTGTTTCTCCTTTGCCATGCCCCTCTGCTATGCCACCCTGCCTTGGATCCAGCTGACCATGGTCTGAAGTCTCTACGGCTGTGAGCCAAAATAAACCATTCCTCCTTTAGTTTGCGGTTGTCCGGTGTTATATCTTAGCAACACAAGGAGGTAACTAAGAAAATGTGTTTGCTAAGGGGTGGTTGGGAAGGGAATGATAATGAGTTGGGGAGGGCAAAAATCTCCCCATCTGATCACTTCCTGGACTCAACATTTAAATTAATTTGTAATGCTGTAATAATGTAATAGTTTTGTGAAAATAACACCTTTATATGCCTTGCATTCTAACAAAGTATCGAAGATAGTGATAGCCATCTGCAGACATTTTGACTCCGAATGGCCTTTTTTATAAAAATATGTATGCATGCACACAAGCAGGTGAATAAATCATGAACTTCATTTGCATCCTTGGTTTCAATATGAGATATTATCATGGGGTCTGTAGCAAACTGAATAATAACCCCCCTTCCATATGGCCACAAGTAATCCCAGGCACTATGAATGTCATTTTATATGGCAAAGTAGGACTCGCCAGATGTGATTCAGATAAGGATTTTCAAAATGAGATTTTCCTAGGTCATCTGGGAGGATCTGATGTAGTCAGATGTAGTCACAGTGGGTATACAGATATGAGAGTCAGAGAAAGTGCTGTGATGACAGAAGCAAAAATTAGAGTTACACTCTGTGAAGATGGGAAGGGGGCTGCCAGCTACAGGATAAACACAGCCACAGGATGCTACAAAGGCAGGAACCAGCTTCTCCCCTCAGAGAATGCAAGAGGAATCTACCCTACTGGCACTTTGGTCTTGGTCCAATAACTCTAATTTTGAACTGCTGATCTCCAAAACTGTAAGACAACAAATCTGTGTTGTCTTGAAGTTGTTACATTTGTGGTAATTTCTCATAGCAGAAATCAGAAACTAATCAAGCAATGTAGTGACAGAGTTATCACACCTAGTATACATCATAATTTCCTGGTCTGTTTGTTAGAAATGCAGATCCTTGGATTCCATTCCTAAAAATTCTGACTCCCTAGATCTGGAATGAGACAGAAAGCCAGTTTTGGGATTTTTTTAGGTGCTTCTCAGATGACCATTGTCAAAAGGAAGGAGTCTGGGGACAACTCACTGCCTGACAAATTACCACAAACTTGACATCTTAAGACCACAAAAATATACCCTCTTGCAATTCAGGAGACCACGTGCCCCAAATCACGTTCACTGCATCAAAGCCCAGGCACACATGCGCAGGGCTGCACTCCCCACAGAGTGTCCTGGGAGAGCTTGTTGCTGTGTTGCTCCTGTATTCTGGTGGCTGCCACATTCCTTGACCTGTGGCCACATCACTGCCCTCTGCCTCTGTGGTCCCATCACCTCCTCCTCTTGCGTGTGAATCAGATATGCCTTCTGCTCTCTCTTACAAAGATCCCTGAGATCGGAATTAGGGAGCATCCGGCTAACCCAGGAAAAACCTCACCAGCTCAGAATTCTTAGTTGAATCAGCCTAACATAAACACTTTTCCCTGATAACATGTACAGGCCCCAGGAGTTGCAACCTGACGTCTCAGCTTGGCCATTATTCTGCCTGCTTTCCTGCCTGAGTGTCCCTGGAGATTAGTTAGAGTTGAAGACAGAAGAGCTGAAACAAATTTTCAAACACTCAAACACCAGAATCTTAATATAAATTCATACTCCTCTTGATCCTTTATAAATTACAATTATACTATTAAAGATAAGCAGTCTCCCTGGACTATTATGATTAATGAGGCTATGATAAGCAGGGAATTGGGGGATTATTGGAAGTTGTTTCCTAGAATCCAGTAGTGGTTTTATTATGAGGTTATATGCCCCCTTTTAAAAATTGACTTCTCCGGAAGGTGCTACTGAACATAAAGTATTGCCAACAAAGAAAGAACTTTATGAAAAGTTTTTATGACAGAGGTATCTGTTTCATGTGACCACACTAACAAATTTCAAGAAACGTTGGATAGTTGCTTTTATGAAAAATTCTATTTCTAATTTCAATAAATTTGCCCTTATTTTTGCCTCTAGGCCATCAAAAAATTTAGACTCCATGGTTCATCGACAGAGAGTATTCTTTTTTTAAATTTATTTCAAAAATAAAAGGAAAACATACTAACAAACAGACATCCACTTACGAAATAACATAAGAACAATACAAGCAATACTGAATTACAGACAAAGTGGTAGGAAATTAACAGTGGTTGTTGTATTGCATACTGATATCTTCAAAGTGGTTTCTCAAGAGAACAAATATACACATACAACATTGATCAAATAATTAATCATTAACTGTTCCTTTCAGTAAAGCAATAGAAGTAAGTAGTACAACTACGTTAGCTATCCTGTATATACATATATACATAATTTCCCCTTCTTTCTTTTCTCATTTCCCTCACCCCAGTAGCTCTTTACTCTTCAGTAGTTCCTTTTCATTTCACAGTGCTTATCATACCTAATTTTTATTCACTCTGTCAAGTTCATAAACCAGTGAGACAATATGCTGTTTACACATAGAGGTCTGATTTATTTCACTTATGAGTATGGTCTCTAGTTGTGACCACTTACCTGTAAAAGCCTTTCCTTACAACTGAGTAATATTCCATTATATTAAAAAACCACAATTTTTTTATCCATTCCACAGTGGATGGACATTTGGCTTGCTTCCATGATTTAACAATTACAAATTGCACTACTGTAAACATGGGTGCACATATGTCACTGTGATATGATGTTTTCAGATCTTCTAGGAAAATACCCAGAAGGGGAAGAGTTGGGTTGAACGGAACCTCCAGACATAGTTTGCTGAGCAATCTCCAAACTGATTTCCACAGTGGTTGCACCAGTCTGCATTCCCACCAGCAGTGGAGAAGAGCTCCTATTTCTTGACAGCCTCCCCAGTATTTGTTATTGGTTGATTTCTTGATGATAGCCATTGTTACTGGGGTGAGATGGAATCTCAACATTGTTTTAATTTGCATTTCTCAACTGACTAATGATATTGAATATTTTCACATGTATTTATTTGCCATTTGTATTTGTTTATCTGAGAAAAGTGTATTCATCTCAGATGCCCATTTTTGGATTGGGTCTTTGAATGGGAGGGCTGATGTTTTTTAATTCTTTATATGTTCTATATAGAAAACCTTTGTCTGAGGGACAGTCAGCTAAAATTTTTTCTCAATCTGTGAGTTTTCTTTTTACTCTGCTGGTGATTCCTTTAGATGTGCAAAAACTTTTCAGTAGGATTAGATCCTAGTTGTTGATTCTTTGAAATATTTCCCTTGCAGTTTGGTTTTTGTTCATGAACTCTTTGCCTACCCCTATGTCTTCAAGAGTTTTGCCTACATTCTCTCCCAATAGATTTACTGTTTCTGTTCTAATATTGAGATGACAGAGAGTGTTCTTGTCCTTTTAGATTTTTTAAGGCACTTAGGCACATAATCTAGAATAAAGATGAGCTGGAAGTCACAAGGAACACACAACAGAATTCAGACAACAGCCCAAAAAATGTGAGTAGTGTGGTAATGATCCACAGAAAAGCTAAGTAGACTCTGGGGTTTTAAAAAATGTTCTCTTCCTTTCAGAAAAGGTAGATATTCACTCTAGTATTTTCTAATATCCCTTTACAATGAAGCATAAGGACTTTAGCAAATATTGGTATCCTTTCTTCAAATGTACAGTTTTAGATTCCATTCTCTAAGAAAAAAAAATATTTATAGTTCCACTTTCTCCTATTTCTTACTTCAAAATCTAAATAACTATTTCTTAAAACTAATCCAGGGCACGATCTCAGTTCCACCCAGAATATCTTTCAGAAAAAGGAGAATTTTTTAAAAAAGCTTTTTAACTCCCCATCCCACCCCAACTCTAACCACACTTTCATTCTGCATCTTTAAAATTAAATCACCCTACAGCAGACCTACAAAGTAGTATTCACTTCTTTGACTGTAGTCCAAACTGTGTTCAAAGCTGATCTGCTCCCCTAGTAGGTCCTTGAAAATCCTGTCAGCAATAGAGAATCCTGTCAGCATTCATGAGGTTTACAAATCACCTCATTGGAAGCAACTGGGAAGCTTGCTAAGATGCAGACTCCAGGACCCCACACCAGATTCACTGAATATAATTTCTACAACAGCTTGGAGGAGTTGCATTTTTTATGCTCATCTGAAGTCATCCCTTTGCACACTGGACCCTAAAGTATTAATACATTCAAAAATGTTCATAAAGGTCTCGCACTGGGAAATATTCACATCCTGCATTCTTTTCTGCCCATAAACACTCAGGTTTTCACAGAATAATGGTCATATTCTGAAGAAATGAGACAGTCTAGGTTAGCACCACACAGTTAAGTATCATCCACAAACTATTGTAACCGTGACATTTCCACACCGCACCCTAAATGCTGCCTCCTCCTTTGGTTTCTCCAATTCCTATGCTGTTGTATATCTCATTTTTAATCACTATAAGGTCCATCATTTCTAGGAGAAATCCACCCTTAGATTTCATTATGGCTGTGCCCTGCCCCACTGTCTATGGCCGTCTCCATAACGTCTTTATTCTAAACTAGACACCAGAAAGACAAGAGCGTGGTTCAGTGCAGAAAGAAATCAAACATCTAAAGGACATATTATTTGGAAAGTTTTTCTGACAAATGGAACCTGCACAAGTAGCAATTTACCTGCTGTGAGCCTATTTTGGACCACAGAATTTACCAGCAGGACCTAATTTCCCTTTGGTTAGCATAATAGAGAAGACTATTTGTAATGGTCTTATTCTTAGGGGAACAAAATCTAGTTCTGTGTTGTGTAACAGAGGGAATCTCACCCTTATGTGTGAAGATTAGTCTATGGAGGCAACTTGATCCTGTTCTGTGTTGCAGAGAATAAGTACTTTTTTACAAGAGGAGTTTAATTTATCCATGACAGACAACAACCCGACACCAAAGGCCATGGACTGGAACAACTGTGACCCTTGTTCTGTTCTCAGTGCCTCTTGGGCAGGATGCTAGGAAAGAAAACCCAGTTGTAACTGGGACAGACAACATATTTTTGCCTTAACGAAAAGTAAAACTCCCACATTTGAGCTGTCTTGGTAAAGTACTTCACGGCAGAATGTTGTTGGCCAATTTACATGGCATTTGGATTTGAAGTTATATGCCATTTTGGGAAGATTACTATAATTAGAAAAATGGCCTAATTACTTTTCTGGCAACAGCAAAGAAAGAGAACAGACTTTTCGGCTTATAGAGACAAATCCTTGAGAAACCTCAAAAGGTTTTGGGATCCTGTTTGACAGGAAAGAACATCTCATCTGAACCTCTTGGATCTGTTGAAAAACCCATCTAGAAAGCCAAAACCACAAAGGATGGAGAAAGAGCAAGAAAAAAGAAGAACAAAATCCCAGAAATAAAGGAAAGTACATCCTGCTATTGAGTTTTGAAACAGATATGACAGGAATAACCCTTCCTGTCACACACAAAGCCTCATGTGCATGTCCTTGTGGGCCTCGTAGGCTGCACAAGTCGAAAACATCATTTGTTCACCACAGCTGTTCTATCTGTAACTAACAGGACACCTTTGTAACCCCAGAGATTGAAAGAGCCACTCCCAGTATCGGAGGTTTCCGGTTAGTCTTTACCGTCTCAGGTCATACAAGGTTTCCCTGTTTCTGTGTTGATGCTAGGTGATGCTGCTACACTGAATCAAACTGCCATCTTCTGGGCCTGTCTCACGGGACTGCCCTTTACCCCCAAAGGACAGAGGAACAGAAAGAGCTCTGTTAGAGAAACATGATCCAGGGCTTTTGCTGTGTAAGTTCTATTTTCTGCATGTAGAGAGGGGAACACCTGCACTAGATCAAATACGACTTCACAAAAACACAATCTAAAATGGTTTTGAATTTTTAAAGGGTGTAAGGGTAAAATGGGGAGAGCAGAACAACTTCAGAATGTGTGATGGATTGGGGGCGTGGCTGGGGAGATGCTGGATGAGTTATTACACGATCGCTGCTTTCAAGTCACGAGCTGTCTAATGAAAATGTTCCCTTGGTAAATGTGGCTCTCGTTAGAATGTTTCCTATCATTAATGACTTCTGAGGTGTCCCCTCCCCTTCTTAGGCACTTTATCGAACACAGAAGAGCCAAGTTGGACTCCAGGCTGTGCTAAAAGTGAAGCAGCAGCCCCGTGCCTTCCCAAGCTTGGAGCCATCACACAGAGGCCCTTTTGATCTACAATCCTCAGTGTTTGTTTCTCATTCAATAGCCTAAATGGAAAATGTAAACACATAAAAACTACCCCCTCCAACAAATATTCATGCCTGTATCTTTTTCCAGTTTCAATCTAGCCTTTAAAAATTCATTTATCAAAGAATGTTCTACCTTGTATCAGCCAAGTCGTGTGACAATTCCAAAGCATACATATTGTCCCAACTGGACTTTCATTAACTGTATTTCTTTTCCAGAAAAAAAGGTATTTAATAGACAATATCAACGCTTTAAGCAATTAAGTTCAATGCCCTTCTATGGCAATAACCCATTCTCTGAAAGAAAAGGAAAATCTTTTATAATTATATATACTGGGCTAATCTTTTGTATTTGTTATAAATATTAAATACTAGAAATACAATATTTTAACACAACTAAAAGACACCATGGTGCATGAACTCTTTATAAAGACTGTTAAGCATTATTTTCAATAAAAACAAAATTTAGGCCCATTTTATTGAGCTACTATAAACAGGTAGATTAAAGATGGGTTATGCTGAGTCAATAATTTTGCAAACAAATTGTTAATGGGATGAATTATGTCCCCTCAAAATTTATAAGTTGAAATCCTAACCCCTGTATCTCAGAATATGACTGTATTTTGACACAGGACCCTGAAGGAAGAGATGAAGTTAAAAGCAGTCTGTTATGCTGGATCCTGATCCACTCTGACTGCTCTTATAAGAAAAGGAAATTAAGGCAAAGGTACCAGATATGATCACGTGCAGTGGTAAGACCATGTAGGGCACTGTAAGGAGACATCTTAAAGACAAGAAGAGAGGCCTCAGGAGAAACCAACCCTGCCCACCCTGAGCCTGTTCTTCCAGCCTTCAGAAGTGTAAGAGAGAAAATTCATTTCCATCGTTTAAGTCACTGGTCTGACCACTCTGTTACAGCAGCCTGAGCTGACAAGGGCACCAACCATCAAGTAAGGGTAGTAATCTGGAATCAAGGCCCTAATACAAGGTTGGGGGTGACAACACCAAGAGCAGGGAAGAAACACTGCAAAGAGTGAGGTCAAGAACACAGGAGGAGAGTCAGATGGCCAAGTCAAAGACAGAGATCAATGAAATACACATCTTGACCTTCAAGCTATGCACCAGAGAAGCAGGAGGCATGGTCACTTCCTCCATCAGACCAGAATGCTGCTGAGTGCAATGCTACAGCACATTGATTTCATCAGGTGAGGGGACAGAAGAAAGTGGCCAGCCTGGATTTTATAAGGTGTTGTGGGGTCAGATCTTTTCCTAGTGCAGGAGACTAGGCCAAAGGTGACATGGGTTCCCCATAAGTAGGAGAAGAGATATCTCCATGGTTGTAGCAGGGATGGAGGATGAGAGAATTAACATAGGGAGCAAAAGAGGGAACAAGGGGCATAAATCAAGAAGGTAAGTGAAATAAAAACCCATGTAGGCTGAGAAGCACATCCATCTCATGAGGTGACTTCACAGTTCCTATGCTTCTACATCAGGAAAGAGATCATTCAGAAATTCAGTTAACTATAGAAATCTAATGTCATGTTTGCTTACCCCACAGCCTGAAACTGGGAAACTGGTTCCTGAGGAGCCACGGGTGATATGTACAGTGCTCACTTAGGCACACAAGTTCAATGAGTGACAGAATGTGGGATGTCTAAGAAGCACAAAGTTAGCATCTTCGCAACTCTAAAATAAAGAGACACGAGCTCTTATGAGTTGACTCTATTACTAATGTTATTAGGCATTATTTGAAAAGCAACCAAATTCAATGACAAGTGGAAGACAAGAACTGTAGTTAAAAATTTGATACCGGGCCTACGCACATCCTTGATACGCTGGCTCTTGGGGTTGATGGCATGGGTATTTGTGGAATAAATTAAGGATGTTTTTATGGAGACATAAAGTTAGGTAAATGTCTTTAGTAGAACTGAGACATGCAAAACTGATCCATGAGTTAGATGCAGTGATGCGCCTTTGTAATCCCAGCACTCAGAGTGGCTGAAGCAGGAGAATCACAAATTCAAGTCCCACCTGGACAATTTAGTGAGACCCTGTCTCAAAATCATAAGCAAAAAGGGTTGGGGAAGTGTCTCAATAGTAAAGCTCCCTGGGTATGAACACCAGTACCACAAAAAAAAATCTATGAAGAAACTCTCCCTTTTTCGTATTTATCTCCATTGTGGCTCCTCATTCCCAAAGAGTAGCCTTCAATTCTTGTAATTCTGGTAGTCTCCTCATGGTCTACACACCCCCTTTCAATTCTTTGGACCATCCTCCACACAGTCAGGCCTTTGGTTTTAATTTTCTTACACTGTGACACTTTGCATGGGCTGGGAAAAAAAAAATCCCCTCCAAGGAAGATATTTTATTTATCAGTGGAAACTATTTATCATTATTCAAAGAATTAAACATTTTAAAACATACCTAAGAGAGAAGAAAAAGCATTTTAACAAAGAAAGAACAGGAAACGTTCATTCTCACCCACACACTGCCTCAGGTGACTAATAACACCATCTGGGTTGCTTGGAATCTGTGCTTCTGTGGCAGGTGAAAAATTACTCCCAAACAACAGAGCGCATCCTCTCAGCAAAACCCTATACCAGGAGCAGTAGGATAGAGGAAGAGAACAAGATATAGGGTCTCTGCTCTACAAGACTGACAACCCAGAAAAGAAGACACGGATGTAGGCAGTGCTCATCCAATCAAAGGAAGGCAGACACCACGGCCCAAAACGGCCACATGCAGAGAGACCCTGAGGCAATGGCTGGTGCTAAATGAGGAAGAAAAGGGATATTGTACTCAAGTTTGAGACTTCCCTTCTATGCCACAAAACTCCGTTCCCTGAAGAGTTTTTTCCTACCAGTGGTCTGAAAGTCCTTTTCCAGGGCTGGTCAACATGGAAAGCCCTTCAGCTGCGGGGGCGGGGGGGGGTCATATTCACTTATCTTGAAGCCCAATTCATCTTTAATTTAAATCTGAAAAAGCCATATAAATGAAGGCTTACTACAAATAAAGCCTCAGTGACTCACGAGCAGTTTTCATCCCACTTGTTTTTTGAAAGTCATTGTTAACGGAAACATTACAAGATAAATATTAAGAGATTGCTTCAGGGAAGGTTGCCTCCAAAATCTGAAACTGCCGCTCTCAATAGAGCAGCTACTGCCCCCTGTAGCTGCAAAGCAGTTGGCTCTTTACCGTACCAGTTATGAACTGTGCTGGCAAGGTTTGTTAAGTGCTAGGACACACCTTGTACATGTGTGTAGGTGTATGCATGTGTGTGTGTGCGTGCGTGTCTGTGCACATGCACGTGTGCACACAGAAACAGATACAAGACTGAAGTGAGAAACCACACTTTAAATAACAGTCTTAATAAAAGGTAACAAGCTTGACCCAGAATAATCTTACTCTTCTTGCCCCAGAAATACACTGTAACTGTTCAACTGCATAGAGATCCAGAGGAGCCAGTTTCTGAAACTAAATACACATATTTAGAATCGTTTTCAGTGGTCTCCATGACTACTCATGGGCTTGCCTCACCTTCTCGGAACCTTGTTTTCACACACATGAGCAAGGACAACCACACCACCCACAGACCCCGACATTTACACTGGCTGCCCATTCCGTTCTGGATCATTCCTACATCGCCTTCCTTGTTATTCTGAATTCTCCCTGTGAACTTCTTTCAGTTCCCGGAGCTGCCTCATCTCTGTTAGTTCCTTCCCCGTGCTGGGCCTTAAGTATCAGCCATGGAGATCTGGAGAGGCCTAGTTTCCTGTTCCCCATCAGATGAGGCTGCTGAGAAGAGACAACGTTCCTTGGTGCCATTTTCCCCAGACCAGATCCCTGTTTCCCAGCCAAATTACTTTCCTCCCAAAGGGCTTTTTATGACATCCTTGCTCCAAATCTATTTATAAGATTATATCCAAATCCATCAGCTGCATGTAATGGACCCCTTTTCACAAGTCTGGCAGCCAACCCTCTTCGATCGCAATTCCTCTTGAGCCTTGATTCCAAGGCTAAGTGTCACTTTTCTGTTCCTCACACAAGCATTAATGTCCTCATCTCTGTTCTTTGTTCGCGCTTTCTTCCTTGTCTGTAGTACCCTTCAACACGCTTTTCACTCAGCTGCAACTATTTCTTGTTATTTGCCAGAGCAATGTGCTATAGTTACCTTGAATGCAGAGTTAGTGAATGCAGAACCATGACTCGGGTGAAATGACATGGCTAGATTTTTTTCAAGTCTCTGATTGTAACATTTTTGGCCCACTGATATCTTTGTTTCGTGCATGTTTCTGTTCAAACACACCTTATTAGGGCTGGGGTTATAGCTCGGTGGAATAAGCACTTGCCTAGCAAGCACAGGGTCCTGAGTTCGATCCCCAGTACCGCAAAAAAAAAAAAGGGGGACAAACACACCTTATTGCTGGTTTCTTAATGTCCAACTTGCAACCAACATAACTCCAGCCTGGGTGAAGCCCCACTAACATGCTCTCCACAAGGCATTTAGGCTTAGTAACTAACACTAGCCCATGCTTCAACACTGTGCTTGGGGAGGTTTTCAGAGACCAAAATCACCATCAAAAAATGCTGAGAACATGGTAATCAGCAGATTTCCAAATGGATGTTTGTTTATAGTGTCAGAGCAGACACAGAATGCAGAGTTGGGGTGTGTGTCCTGAGCAAGGGGACACTTCATCCCTCAGTACAGGCCTGCAAATGACTATAAATGTGCCACAAATGCTGATTTTAGTGTATTGAGTAGCTCTTAGCAAGTAGGTGAATTCCAAATATGGGTTCTCTTTTTTTTTTTTTTTTTTTTTGGCGGTACTGGGGATTGAACTCAGGACCCTGTGCTTGCTAGGCAGGTGCTTATTCCACTGAGCTATATCCCCAGCCCCAAATATGGGTTCTCAAATAATGAAGACCAACTCTATTATCCATTCATTAAGGAAGCCAGAGAGCAGCAGAGCTGGCCTTAGACTTTAAGTGGAAAACAGACTGTGAGACCTCCTTACTACCTGTGTGAAAGTTAGCTGGTATTGCACCTCTCTAGGCCTCAGTTTTCTCAGGGTTAAGTGGCAGTCAGTCAAATTAACAATAATGCATGTAAAATCTACCTGTCTGAAAAGTCTGCACTCATGAGAGATGGCGTGGAAGTCTCTTGCCTTCCACAAAAATTGCCCGATTTTCTGTCTGATCTGTCACTTCCTTAAAAGCAAAGCACTTAATTAAAATGTCTACCATCTAATATATACTCTTGATTCATATGATGATTTGAAATTTGGATTTCCCAAGTCCAAGCTACTCCCCTTCTGGATATTTTCCCAGAACAATTAAAAATGTCATACCACAGCATTGTATGTGCACCCATGTTTACAGCAGCACAATGTGTCATAGCTAAATCTTGGAAACAACCCAAACGCCCATCAGCTGAGGAATGGTTAAAAAAGATGGGGCATTTTTATACAATGGAGTATTACTCAGCTATAAAAAAGACAAACTCAAGGCTTTTATAGGTAAATGGATGCATCTAGAGACCATACTCATAAGTGAAATAAATCAGGCCCACATATATAAACACCTCATTGCCTCCCTACTGTAAAAACCTGAAAGAGTAAATAAAACCCAAAACATACAACAGATAGTATGAAAGGGGAAGAAATTGCTCAAAGGAAGAAACTGGGATGAGGGAAAGGAGAAAAAGAAGGACAGGGATTATATATATATATATATATATATATATATATATATGGATAGCTGGGTAATTGTACTGCTGGTATCTAATGGTTTATTGAAAGGAACAGTTAATACATAATTTTAGACCAATTTTGCATGCTTATGTCTGGCAATCTGAACAACTAATTTGAAGACAACAATATGTAATATAACATCCATTGGTAAATTCCAACCATCTTGTCTTGTGAAAGTCTGTATCATTTCTAATGGACTTTTTTGTTTCTATTTTTATTCTTTTTAATGGTTTGATCAATCTTGCATTCTCACATCTTTTAATCTGAGGAACTTTGTTGAAGATAACAACATGTAATATAACAACCACTGTTGATAGCTATGATTTTGTCCTGAAACCCTGTATCATTCTTACGGTTTTGGCTCTGTTTTGGTTTTGTCTGTATTTTTGGTATTTTGCTATTGTTCCTTTTTAATTAGTCTCTTTGAAACAAAAAAAAAGAAAGAAATTTGACTTCCCAACTGAAAGACAAGCTTCTCAAGGACAAGGAACTGCTGTTACTTCTTTGCCTCGCTCACACACCCCTGGAGCAATTCTGTCCACAAGTGAATGCCTGGCTGCAAAGCCCTTCTCCCCCAGTTACCCCACTGCTTCTCTTGGGAGCCACCACAAAAAGGCTCACACACAAACTGCATCCCTCACCACGCCACCTTAGGATTCTGGGCATCTGGCTGCCAGGCAGTCAGACCAGCCGGCTTCTGGGACCTGCTTGCCAAAGAGCTTATCATTCCTTGTAGATAGACTATCTGGCATTCAACCAAAGCCATTTATATGTAAGTTAAGAAAGTTCAGTTGACTCCGATAGCTCTGTGCTTCCAGCTCTGGAGGAGACCAGCCCAGGCACACCAACTGCAGAAGGACTAAGCTTCTCATAGCTTGTGTGATGGGCAAAGGCAAGTGAGATTTTGCCTCTCATGACATTTCAATCCAGTTCTATTTTTTTCTTCAGAAACTTAGTGCTTGTTAAATAATCGCTGATTTAAACTAATGTCCAGGTGTTGATTAGGACCCAACACCCAAACCTCCGAATATGTTCTGCCTTTTCCTCACAGCCCAAGCTGTTTCCGCCCCTCTTTGACTCTCAGTCACAGCAGCCTGGTTCCTATAACTCCATGGTGGAAATAACTGGGGAGAGGAGACTGGAGAAGTGATATTCCAAGGGAAGCCACCTGCCTGGTGTTATAGGAGAGACTCATATCACACGGATAACTTGCGACATGCTCTTGGCCACTGGTCTCTCCTTACACTTTCTTAGTGATTTATTCAAGGGCTCTGCTTTGTTTCACTTGCAAACTATTTTAACATTGCTGCGGGTAAACAGAGTGTCACCAGATTTCCCGTCTTTCCTGGGTCATTTTTCCTGGTTATATAAATGTTTGTCTTAATCCTACTTCTTCCTCTGCACTTTTCAAAAAAATTTTTTTTCTTTGTGCTTCTAGTCTGCACAGGGTCAGTGTGCTAATTACCCAAAGAGACAGAGATGAAAGTCTCCACATTCAGTGGCCAAATGTCTAGGCTGCATTCTTCCAGAAACACCATTCTTTATAACATGTGTAGCTCTCCACCCAGGCAGCCTTCACCCTCACATGTTGTTTCAAATCATTAACTGACAGCTCCAGGTGCGCACAGAGCAGAAAACTCCATGTTCAAGATTCAATAAAGGCTGTTTCTGCTTCTGTGGTTTTCCATGGCAGTCAGGTATGCTGATTTATCTGTGTGTTTTTTCCAGTTTCCAATTTGCGCATTAGCGGGAGAAACTTAGGTTAAAAGTGAAGGCTGTATGGTTTTTCCCACCATCCAAACTGTGTTGTATTTGGCAAGTGGTTTTCTGGAAGGGGAGCAACACGTTAAACTCTGGCCATGACATAGTTTGTGATAAGCTTAACTGAATTCAAGAAGGAGCAATCTATGCCAACTGTTCTTACATGCTTATGATTTCTCATGCACCCAGAGAAAGAAAACAAAGAAACTAAAAATCTCAAACAGGGGCTGGGGATATAGCTCAGTGGAATAAGCGCTTGCCTAGCAAGCGCAGGGTTCTGAGTTCGATCCCCAGTACCGCAAAGAAATAAATAAATAAAAATAAAAATAAAAATCTCAAACAAAGCTTGACTATTTCAGTAGCAATTTGACATATAAGCCACACAAATTAATCTTGCTACTGTTAGAATCATAATAGGGTTTTTCAATTATGAACAATCCTCTGATCATCTCTAGAAAGAGTTAGACTAAAATATTTACAATTAAAGAAGGATTAGAAGAATTCCATTAAGTTTTTCTAATATCCCTATTCAACCCCAAAGGGAACAAAGAAATACTGCGCATTTGTTATGATTCAACATAGCTAAAATTATAACAGACATTAAGTTTTCTGTTTCTTTTATAAGAGCAGTTTATATTTTTACAAGTTTCACCACCAGAACAACACATCTATTTAAAGTATTCCATTGGTAGAGACTAAAACCTCTGTAACCTAAAATCCAGCAGCTTGCAAATGTTCCTCAACTAAACCCAGTATACATTTTGCTAGAGGGAAAAATTCTAGCTGTTAGGGACATGATTCATTCATGAGCAACCAGCCTACACATCCCATTTTATCTACAGGAGGGCAGACAACTGAGCTGAAGTTTGGCGTACAGGTAAAAGAGAAAATACCCACAGAAACTTTTCAGGACTGTGGCAGCAATATCTAACTCTGATGGCTAATGTATCAAGAGAATGGCAAAAGTCAGCCTACAAAAAAAATCAAGTAATTTCTTTTTGGTTGTGCATACCAAAGAAACTCTCTTGTGCATAGGTAAGCAGACAGCTGCCAACTCAAGCAGGACTTAAGAGGTATAAAAAAAGTCTTCATGGTGGGTGGGGAGGGGAAATGAAAATATAAAGATATGTTATGTACATGTACCTACTCCCTAAGATAAATGCAAATTTCATGTACAGCAAATATGTACTAATAAAAAATATTTTTTTAAAAGAAAGAAAGGTCTTCCCTGGTAGTAAGCCAACCTTAATGCCCAAGTAGTGTCTTGAGAGTAATATGGAGATGGAGCATGTAAAGCAAGTCTGAAAATGCTTCTGAGAACCTGATTTTAAAAAAATATGAATTTGTAGAGGGGCAAGGATTATGTGCACAAGTTGGCAAATACACAGCAAGTTTTGAGTTCTGTAGAACTCGTCTGCAGAATGCTAGTAATTTATGAACTTCATAGCAAGAATCCCGGGATAAAGATATTTCCCCACCAGTAAAAAGCCAAGGATGGTAAATGAAGCAATTTCACATTGTTTGAATCATCTGCAGACACTGATTTACTCTTTATCAATAAATTCTGCCTAAGCACCTACTGCTACACAAAGCACTGTGCAAAATGCTGTCTGTTCTTGGCAGTCTCATATAGTACAACCTCGATATTCAAGAGCAGGTTTAAGCCGGGTATGGTGAACACACATGTAATTCTAGCACTTGGGAAGCTCAGGCAGGAGGATCCCTGTGAGTTCGAGGCCAGCCTGGGATACATGGGAAGATTCTGTCTCAAAAAAAAAAAAAAAAAAAAAAAAATCAAAATCAAACAAAAAAAGGGCAGGTTTCAATAAAGGGCAGATCCCTTGACACTAAAAGTATTATTGGAACTAAGGACTTCGGTGTTGTTTTTCTTCTTGTTTAACATTTTATACTTTTAAAGCATATATCTCTGCAAGCCCAGAAAATATTAATTTCTAATTATGCAGTGTAGGGCAAGTGTTTTTTTAAAACCTCACCAAAGGAACATTATGGAGGCATCTTTGCAGAAATCAGGGTTCTGTAGAAAACAGACCACTGGATAGATAAATATCCCTGGAACTAAATGTGCTGTGAGGCACTGACTCCTGAGGCTGTGGTGGTTCAGGTGCCCCCACAACCTGCCACCTGCAAGTGGAGGCCAGAAAAACGTGGTAGTGCGGCTTCTTTCCATCCGAACCTGAAGAGCAGAGAACCAGGGGAGCCTCGGGTCTAAGTCCCAGTTTGAGTCTCAAGGTCCAGGGACCAGAGCTGCCCATGTCCAAGGACAAGAGGTGGACACCTCAGCTCAAGCAGAGAGCAAAGTTGCCTTCCTCTGCCCTTTGGTTCTACTTAGACTCTCAACAGCTGAGATGATTCCCGCCCGCACTGGCATGAGGACCAGTGCTTTTACTCAGCCTCCTGACTCAAATGCTAATCTCTTCCAGAAACAGCCTCGCAAACATACTCAGAAATAATGTCTTATCCACTCTCTCAGCATCGCTGAGATCAGATTCACACATAAAATTGACTAGCACAAAGCAGCTGCAAATCTTCAGACTCAGTATGAGAAGCATCATTATCTGTTGCCTATTCCCAAGCATAGGCTCAAACCTTATACTGCATCACCCCAGGCTGTGCAAAGAATCCACGGGCATCACGAAGAGGAAGCTTCCAGAACGCCCTTTGTACCATACAGCCCCTTCTGGTGCTAGAACAGAAACAGCCCCAGATTAAGGCCCCCTAATCAAAGAGACAGAAACAGATGCGGGTCTCTAGCAGACTGCAAGCCGTCCTCCTCATGATATGAAGACTTTTTAGCTGAGCACTTCCAAGATTCCTTCAGCTATTTCTACTACCTTTGGATATTAAATTATAATATAATAAGCCACTTTCAGGTCGGTGGGTTTGAATCCTGCCTCCACCTGCTACTTTTGCTTTGCAGCCCTGGACAAGATAGTTAGCATTGGTAATTCTCCTTAGTTCTTACCGTGGAGACTCCTGTGAAGACCAAACCTTCTAAGGGATTTAATGTGATCCCTGACAAAGAGAAGCTTCTACAAATGTTCCTTTTTATTTCCCCCATGGATCTTCACACACTCTGAAAGAGAGGAAATGGCCCAGAAAATAATAAAACTTGCCCAAATTACATCACTAATATGTCAAGGATACAAAGTCTCTGGGTCCCTTGTTTGCAGGCAATCTGATACCTATTACACAGATGCATATAAATATGTATTCAGGCAACATGTACAATGCACTGCTGATGCAATGATAAGACAGGACCTTTGTTTTTGAGGTGAACAGAGTTCAGTGAAAGAAATCACAGACGAATCCACGTTCATATAGATGAAGCGATCCTTCCACAGGAAAACAAATCTATGGGTTTCCAGTAATAAATCACAACAGGGGTTGGGTCGACAGTGGTTTTCTACAAAAACTGACCTTTCATCTAGGTATCAAGATAAAAGGAAAACAGCTGAAGTCAGAACAGGAGGACAGAATTGCTCTACCACTTAAGAACAATGAGGCTTTGCATAATTTCCTTAGTGTAGTCTGACTACGGTTTTTGTCATGTGGAAACTGGTACTAATAATATCTGCTTCATAGAATCACCCACCAATGAGGGCTGTTGACCCTTAAGAGAAACTGAGGCACGGGTTAATTAAGAATCAGAGTGCTTATTCAGACTGATGGGAGCTGCAACTTGGGAGACACAAATTTCAGGCAGGATGAAATGTGCTCTGGGGTCTCACAGACTTCAAACAAGTTTTAAAGGCAGAAACTCCAAATTGGACAGGGGCGGGGATAGGGTGACATCAGTCTTGTGTCAAGAACTTAGACTGAGGTTGGCAGGGTAGCAAACCAGGTTGAAAAACATCTTTGAGAAACTAAAGGAATATACAGAAAAAGCTTTGAGAAAAGGAGTGGGGAAATAGCAAATACAAAGAAATTCTTGGGAAAGGCAGGGAGCCTGGGGGTGAGATTAGCCTGGTGGTTACCTGTGGAATTGGAATGTTTCACTCTGATGAAAATGAGAGCTCTTGGAACATAAACTATTGCATGTAGCAAGCTGCATAGGGTCAAAAGTTTATGTGGAAAGAGCCGTGACGGAAGCTTGGTCTCTTGTGTCCCCAATGGCTATTTCCCGGTACCTTAAGCTGCCATTATCTGTTTGATGTTAATTTTTTTCCCATAGGGCCAAACAAGGTAATATATGTAAAAGTCCTTATAATAAAATTCATCATTCAAGTCAGGAGACAGTTGAGAATATAAAAGTTACTTGGTATTATATCAGGACCAGTCACTGGAGCACACACCTGTAATACAGTTGCTTGGGAGACTGAGATGGGGAGAGTGAAGGTTCGAGGGCAGCCTGAGCAATGTAGGGAAATCCTTTCTCAGAATAAAATTTAAATGAGATCTGAGGATGTAGCTTAGTGGTAGATCACTTGCCTAGCCTCATGAAGCCCTGAGTTTAGTTCCCTATACCAAAAAGAGTTCCAGGGCAAAAAGCATAACCCTAGACTATAGCCATTCTATTATCTCAGCCCCCAATGCACTGATAACATTTAGTTATATATCAGTTCTTTTCTTGTTTCCACTGTTTTGAAGGATATATAGTAATTTCCCAGGCAGAGTAGAAAGGCAAATAAAGTAATGGAAGCAACTCCTGAAATAAAACCATAGCCCTACATACAATGATGTGAAAAGATCTATCTCATACACACAATCACATAATTATAAATGTTATGACTGAAAGGAACTAACAATCATCAAATCCAAATCCTTTATATTATAGATGAAGGAAATTAATCTCAGGATGGTTAAATGATGAGGATATTTAGTTCCAAAGTCAAGACCAGCACCTAGATTTTTGGACTGCTCACCCAGGGACCTCAATGCTACAAAATCCCTCATCTCTCAGAAAGATTTGTCCTAAATCAAATCTGGCACAGAAATGATAGGAAATCCATCCCTCCCTTCAACAGATTATCCCACAGTTCTTACTTTCTTCCTGATTCAGCCCAAACACCTGTGAATCCAACCACTAGTTCCTCAGGAACCATGCATACAATCAGCTGTTCCGAGTCAGATGGGAAGAGGAATTTCACCTGGCTAATGTTCTTTATTGCTAAATTAAGATGGAACAAATAATGTGTCCCTCATTTACATAGTCTTTGTAGTTGGAGACACTCATAAAACAAGGAGTGATCAAACAATATGGTGAACATTTAAATATTTTCATTTGCTGAACTTTGTTTTCTGATTTGGTATTAGTACATTTTTGCAGCATATAATGTTAACGTTCCTTGTGTGGGTTGAGTATATGTACATAATATATTTAAATTCCTTTTTTAATCCTCTTTCCCATCCCTCCCTCCTTCTCCATGCCATCAATCTCTTCCAGACACATTGCCATTAATCCTGCTCAAAATACTCCCCTTCGCTTTGAACACACCCATCCCATTGTCCTTGCCACTTTGTGAAGCAGATTTAGAAGCCATCTTTCATGAATGTCTTTAGTTGACTATTGTGGCTGACTTGATATCCTGAATTGTTTCCAAACATCTACTTTGTATGGTGACTTTGACTCTGGGGAAATGACAAGAGTCACGTGGCCCCATTTCCAGTGAATGAAGTGAACTAGGACACACTGTGATGTTTTTACAAGCCTGCCTCTCCAGTGCATGGCACTCAGCAGAAGCATTCACTGCAGTTTTTAAATTTGTATTTCTTATTAGTATGAGTTTGCAGTACATAACAATTACATTCCTCACGGGGAACTGGTACTTGTACCTAACACATCCCAATTATTCTCCACCGCATTCCTCGCTGCTCCCTCTCCAACTCCATTTCTCAGTCCTTCTCCAATTTGAAAAAGATGTATTTCCCTATTTTATACTCTCGGTCCTTTATTGTGCTCTTTGCATTTTAGGTTTCTCATAGAACAGAAACTATGTGACATGTCAGCTCATATGTCTGATTTATTTCACTTAGCATTATGGTTTCAAAAGGCACTCGTTTTCCTACAAATGACTCAAATTTATTCTTTTTTATGGTAGAGTGGTACCGTTGTGTATAAATACTTTTTTTATCCAATCACTTGTGGATTGACAAACACGCCATTTCCATGTTTTAAATATGCTGCCATATACATGGGTATGCATGTACATATAACTGTAATACAATGTCTTTAATTCTTTGGGGCAGATACCTAAAAAGGAAATATCTCAGTTGAATAGAATTTCTACATTTAGTTTTTTGAGGAATTGCCATACTGGTTTTCACAGTGTTTGTACTAGTTTATATCCCAACAATACGGACATGTTCCTCTTTCCTCTGCAGCCTCACCAGCATTTGATATTATTTGATTTGGTGATGACAGTCATTCTTTCTGAAATCTGAGGATAGAATCTGTTTTGTTTTCATTTTAATTTCTCAATGGACCAGGGATGTTGAACATTTTTATGTATTTTTTGGCCATTTATACTTCTTCTGAGAAGTGCCTATTCATTTCAGTTGCCCATTTTTTAATTGGGTCTTTTATTTGGGGAGGTCTATCTTTCTTTGAGTTCTCTCTATATATACTCTAGCTATCAGTTATCTGACCAAGGACTGGCTAGCAAAAAATGTTTCCCATTTTGTAGGTTGTCTCTTCACTCTGTTGGTTGTCTCTTTTGCTGGGCAGAAGACTTTTAACTTAATATGATTTCATTTGTTGATGTTATTTCTTGTGCTATTGAGGTTCTACTTAGAAAGTCTATTTTTTCCTCATTTCTCTCTCGGTCAGTTTATTATTGGAATATAACAACACTATTGATTTGTGTATGTTGATTTTATATCTTTATCTTAGTTACTTTTATTGTTGCTAAGACAAAATACCCAATACCCAAAATTAAAGGAGGAGAGTCTTAGTTTAGCTCACAGTTTGTAGAAATGTCAGTCCATATTCCGCTGGATCCAAGGCAGGGGAGCATGGCAGAGGCTCATGGTTGAGGAGAAACAGTCCAGGGCAGGACAAGCAGGAAACAGTGAGCCTGGCTTCTTTCTGTCTCATTCTATTCCATCCAGGCCACAAGCCTATTAAGTGGTGTCACTCAGACCCAGGATGGGGCCTCCCTGCTCAGTAAATCCATGCAGCCACACAGAACTATGCTAACCCAACTAGGAGACTAATGCAGGTATCGCACACCATTAATCCACATTCACACAGCCTAGATCCAGTCACCTTCCAAAATCCCCACCTATGGGAGCATGAAGCTTTGGGAGGATATGTAGTTATAAACCATAAAAATCCTGACACATTGCTAAGTTTGATAACTAATTCTAAAAGTCCTTTGGTGGAATTTTTTGGTCTTCTAAATAGAGCATCTGGCCATCTGCAAGTAATGTAATTTAACATCTTCTCTTTTATTTGTTTTTCTTACCCGATTGCTCTGTCTAATGCTTGAGTACTATCTTGAACAGGAGAGGTGATAGTGGGCATCCTTGTCTTGTTTCTAGTGTTAGAGGAAAAACTTTCAGGTTTTTCCCCACTTAACATGATGTTGTATGGTCTTTTTGATTATTCATTGCATTCCATTTGCCAGTAACTTGTTGAGAATTCTTGTGTCTATATTCATTAGAGATTGGCCTGTAACTCTCTCTCTTGGTTGGAACCTTGTTTGCCTTTGAAATCATCGTAAGCATCCAGGAATGGATTTTGAGAGTTCGCCTTTGCTTTCAATTTCATTAAAAAGTTTGAGAAGTATTAGCATTAGATCTTCCCTGAACTTCTTGTAGAATTCGCCAGTGAATCCATTGCCAATTATATAGGTTTCATGCAATCCCAATAAAAATATCAAGAACATTTCTTATAGAACTGAAGAAAGCCTAAAATTCATATGGAATTCATATAGGAGGTAGGGCATGGCAGAACTGGCAGAGAAAATAAGTGGGATTTGTCAATTACAAGATTCCAGGACAGCACCAAATAATCCCAAGGACCTTGTGTGTAGAACTTCTCACAGGTTCCCAGAAAACACGGACTGCATGTAAAGACACAGATGCCATGAGGAGCCTATAATGACTCCTCACTGTAGCCCTGCCTGTGTCTTCCGGATACAGGGCGCGCTTTTATTTTTGCTTTTATTCTTTCTTCTCTTGGTTCAGCCCAAGTTCATTGTACAGAGCCAGTTATTTCCTTACCCCTCTACCCCCTCAACTTTCACATAAACTCTAGGCACCATTTTGGTTTGTCTCATACAATTTTTTGTTTGAGGCAAGAAAGACTTGAAATACTTGTGTAAGGGAACTACCTTGGCAATAGAACCAGAAGATACCTCAAATAGCAAAAGTAACTCTGGGCAACAAGGCCAAGGCCAGAGGATCACAATCCTGGGATCTTGAGTTCTACTACAAACCTACAGTGATGGCAAAAAAAACCAGACTTGTGGATCAATGGAACAGTATAGAAAATACAAAAACAACTCCAGGCACACTCAGTTATGCCATCCCTGACAAAGTGGTCAAATCCCTTTGCTGAAGGAAAGAGAGCCTCTTTAGCCAATGGTATTAGGAAAACTGATATTCCAAATGCCAAAGGTTGAACTTAGACCCTTATCACTCACCACATACTAAACTAAAATCAAAATGGATCAAAGATCTCAACATTAGAATAGAAACACTTAATCATCTGGATGACAAAATAGATAAGACATGGATCTAGGCAAAGACTTTCTGAATAAAACTCCAGTTTCACAAGAAATAATACCAAGTATGGGACTACATTAAATTAAAAAGCTTTTCCACACACACAAAAAAATGAAGAGACAATCTACAGAATGAGAAGAGAATTTTGCCAACTACTCCTCAGACAAGAGACTAACAATGTATAATAAAGAACTCAAAAAAATTTAATCCCCCAAATTTAAAGACTCAATAAAAATGTGCATCTAAAATGAATAGATACTTCTCAAGTGAGGCAATGCAATTGGACAGCATATATAAAAAACTGTTCATCATCACTGACTATGCAAGTAATACAAATTTAAAACAACATGAAGATTCTATCTCACGCAGGAAGCATATAGCTGCCATCAAGTAATCAACTAGTAACAAATGCTGGAGGGGCTGTGGGGAGAAAGAAGCCTTTCCTCATTGTTGGTGGGAGTGAAACTGATAAAACCAGTATGAAAATAAAAATAAAGATCCCTCAAAAAAATAAAAGTACAGATACCATCTGACCCAACTACTACCCTTGTAAGTATCCCTCCAAGTGTTAAAAAATCATACTATGGTGATATATATATATACCCATGTTTATAGCACCACAATTTATAATAGCTATATCTTGGAAACAGCCTATATGCGCATCAACAGAAGAATGGATAAATAAAATACAGTATTTATACACAGCGGAGTCCTACTTCTCTGTAAGAAAAAAAAATTAAACTCGAGGCACTTGGAGAAAAATGGATGCACCTTGAGATCATCTTGTTCAGTGAAGTAAATCACACAAGCATGGTTAACCTTATATGAAAAAGTTAATACTGTCTAAATAAAGCATGAAATAAAAGGTAGATTATAGGAAAAAAGAGAGAGAAATGCTATCATATTCTATTTCTGCTGTCAGTTTCTATTTTTCACTCCAATATGGTATGAGAGTTCACTTTGCAGGATTTCCATTTCTTTGAATATGTTAAAGTCTTTCTTGTTGCTATGAGCATGGTCTAGTCTGAATAAAAAAATAAATTCCCAGAATTAGGGAAATCTATGAAAATAGAGAGTAGCTCAGTGGCTGCCTAGACCGGGGTGGGAGTTGGAGACGATAACTAGCAGGTAGAGTGTTCTCTTTGGGGGATAACAAAAGGGGCCTAAATTTGACTGTGCTCATGAAAAAGAGTTATTACTGAAAGGCATCAACTTACTCCCGTTACTGTATGATTTTTGCGTTGCTGATTCCCTTTTTCCTTCTAAGTAATTGCTCACCCTGGCTGGTGTATTCATTTTATTAAACCACTGTTTGCTTCATTTTCTCTTTCTAAAATATCCTTGAGAATATTTTGGTGTGCTGGCTTGGTGGTCATAAATTTTTAAGGTGCTCTTTGTGGTAGCAATATCTTATTTCTCCACCAATTTTTTAATAAGATTTTATTGGTACATTTTAGATATACATAATGATCACATCAGTTGTGACAGATAGTTTTGCAGGTTATATTTGTCTGGATTGGAAACTGTTTTCTGAGAGGGCTTGAAAGACTTCACACTAAGCCTTCCTGGCTTTTAGGTTTCTGTTGAGAGTTTTTCTGTAATTCTAAGGAGTTTACCCTTACAAGTGATTCATTGCTTTTCTCTAACAGCTTTTAAGATCTGGCTCTTGTGTTGGTCACCAACATCAGCCATATCTTCTAGCTCTGACACTTTGTCCTCACGCTTCTGTGGCCCATAGTTACAATAGAATTTTTAGTCTCCTGAATTTCTATTCAGTACCTTTTCATAGACTATAATTCTTCATCTAAATGGCCATTCATGTTTTATATTGTTTCGTTTAGCTCAGCTAGCTTTTTATTAGTGTCTTCTGTAAACTCACTGCTTATTTTGTTTATTAGATCCATGAACTGTTTAGTTATATCTTCTTTGAACTCCCCAAGCACTTTATTGATCTATTTTTAAATCTCCTGTCTTTTCCTTTCAAATAATTTGGCTGTGTGGCTTTTCATTCCCTCCCTTTCAATGTCCTGTGGCCTTCACACTCCAGCTATAGAGGAATTAGGAATTTTTGAAGGCTTTTTGTTGCCTTGTCATGTTCCTATTGTCGTTGTTGTTGTTTTTATTGTTGTGCTGAGATTTTCTTTTTCTATTTTAAAGAGAATAGCAAAAAAAAGAACAATAGCAAAATACCAACATCACAGACAAAAACAAAGCAAAAACATCAAAAGTGATACACAGTTTCAAAACAAAATGACAGGAATTAACAGTGGTTGTTATATTATATATTGTTATCTTCAATGACGTTGCTCAGATTACCAGATGTAAGAATGCAAGATTGATCAAACCATTAAAGAGAATTTTTAAAAAAGTTAAAAAACATTAGCAGTGACACAAAGCTTCACTAGACAAGATGATAGGAATTCACCAGTGGTTGTTATATTGCATAATGTTGTCTTCAAATCAGCTGCTCAGATTACCAGATATAAGCATGCAAACTTGGTCAAAAAAAAAATTTAAGCATTAACTGTTTCTTTCAATAAGCCATCAGACATTAGCAGTACAGTTGTCCCAGATACCCTTCTCTGTACATATATTTTTTAAACTGACTATAGTATAAGATTTTGTTGCTAGTATGATGAACCCCTTTGTTGTTAGTATGATGACCTCCTTAGCTGGTGTCTGCTTTTCAGGGATTCACTGTAGGTGTGGATACCTCTAGGCCTTTGCCCTTGTCCCAATATCCAATGACCTCTCTTTATTTAGGAGGTGAAGCTGAAGTCTTTTTGAACAAGTACTCATTTCTCCAGGAATGGGCTGCATTGTTATTAATGACATAAAAGCAATCTAGATACTACCATACAGAGAAAACTATTAGTAACAACTATGTCATGTTAGTAATAGTAATAGAATCAGCAACAATAATTATACCAAAGACAAACTGGATAGTGACATACCCTAAAAAAATATAGTATACTACCTTTGACCATAGCAAAACGATCTACAGTTCCAGTATAAACACTAAGACAAATCAAATAATGATATACAGCAAATATCTACTAAACGTAACTGCACTAATAATAGAACAATGTTCAACAGTAGTAGCATAGAGTTAACTATCTAAATTCATAACACTAATAATTGTAATAGTAAATATAGAGGGAGTTGGAAACCAGAGAATGAAAATAGCAAAACTTGAAAAATTAGTTAATAAAATATATGACAGAAAACTGAGAAGTAAAAAGAGTAAAAGCTACTTAATAGTATCAGATAACAGTAATAGAAAAGAACAAACAACCAAAAGAAAAAAATAGCAAAATAAAAGAATAAGGAAAGGAAAAATAAAAGGAGAAAGAAAAAGAAATAAAACAGAAAAAGTAAAAAATCTCACACACACACCCCAAAAAAAACAGTTAAGGATACAGGAAGAAAAAACAACTGAGTCTCATTAAAAACACAAATTCCTCTCTATTTCTGAATGAATGGTTTCTTCCCAGGGCTTGCAGTCTTGGAATTCAGCAAGTCACAGTTTTCTGTGCCTAGCTTTGTGGCCTGCAGGCTTGGGGGGGGGGGGGTGCCCCTGCCTCAGAGGTTCCTCTGTCCATGCACCTCCAGACTATGGCAATGGTCCAAACCAGGATGTGTCCTTCTTCACATTCCAGATGGGGGGAGCAATTGCACCACTGGTCTCTGCTGGATGTAGGCTGGTGTAGGGATTCAGTTAAACTGCTGGACTTAATGCCAGCGCTTTCAGATCCAGCTGCATCTGATAACCATTCTTCCTGGGCTTCTTAGTACAGAAAGTGAGACCCATGTTTTTCCTTGTCTGAGCTTAAACTTCCCAGAGGATTTATGACAAACCTGTACCTTCTCTGCAGCTATCTGCTATGGCTGCATCCCATCCACTTACGTGAGGGGGCAACACTGAAAACCCTGGAGTGGAATTTCCTGTAGTTATTCTGTGGCCCAGTCTTAATCATTTAATGCCTTCCCAAAATGGTATCTAATCAAACATTCTCTGGTAATATGGCAGGCACTGCACTGTTTTTTCTCCAACCCTAACTTTTGGAGTAAAACCACATGCTGCCTTTACAGTTTACAACAATCACGGACTTTTCTTGGGGCTAGTACTGCTGGTCCAATTCGTTATTTTTCCTTGGAGCTGCTGTTTCCCAGGGCTTACTTTCACTCCCAAGGCATTGGCCTCATTCATAATCATCAGCCACAACCATCCAGGTTGATTGGGTGATCTGCACCTCTGCTGCCTGAAGATAACGCAAAACACAGAGCCAGTTTGAAGTTGGTGGGCAGCAAGGGCCAGGACGGGCACAGAATCAACAGGCGTGGAGTTGGTCAGGGCCCAAGGCATAGCTGCATGGGCAACACACAGTGCCCAGCTACATCTGTTCACGGTGTTCTCACACTTCAAAAAAAAAACTCTCACAAAAAAGCATTTCCAGAACTGCTTCCAAAAGTAGCAAGAACATGAGATAAACACATTTGAAGCAAAGGGGAGTATTTTAAGCAATGTTAATGGCAGTGTCCTTTACTATAATAATTTTTTATTTAAACCAAACATTCAGCGTATATTTTGATCACACATAACAGATCTATTTTATAAACCGTTCTTTTATTTTTCTTATTTTTATTCTAAAGCGAAACAAAATAATTTTTTTAAATTCATTAGAAATAACACAGAATTTCAAGAAACAAGATGGTATGAATTCAACAATAGTTGTTGTGTTGCATATCGTTGTCTTCAAAGTAGTTGTTCAGACTACCAGATACAAGCATGCAAAATTGGTTAAAAAAAATTAAGCAATATCTGTTCGCTTCAACAAACCAACAGAAATCAGTAGAACAATTATCTCAGCTCTCGTGTGTGTGTGTGTGTGTGTGTGTGTGTGTGTTTCCTTTCTTTTTTTTCTCTTTTTCTGCACCCCGGTTGTTCTTTCCTTTTGAGCAGTTTCTTTCCATTTCACAATATCTATTGTACCTTTCAGATTTTATTTACTCTTTCAGGTTCTTACACTAGGGAGACAACGTGATGTTTACACATGTGGCTCTGATTTATTTCACTTATGAGTATGATCTCTAGTTGCATCAATTTACCTGTAAAAACCTTGAGTTTATCTTCCTTTACAGCTGATTAATGCCCATTGTATAAAAATACCACATCTTTTTATCTATTCCACAGTTGATGGGCATTTGGGTTGTTTCCAAGATTAGCTATGACATATTGTGCTGCTATAAACAAGTGCACATATATCAGTGTGGTATGTTTTCAGTTCTTCTCCAAAAGTACCCAGAAGGGGGTAACTGGGTCGAATGGGACATCTAACCCTAGTTTTTTGAAGAATGTCCACACTGATTTCCACAGTGGTTGTACCAGGCTATACTCTCAACAACAGTGGAGAAGTGTTCCTTTTTCTCCACAGCCCCTCCAGAATTTGTTATTGGTAGCCATTCTTTCTGGGGTGAGATGGAATCTCCGTGCTCTTTTAATTTGCATTTCTAAATGACTAATGATGTGGAACACTTTTTCATATATTTACTTGCAATTTGTATTTCTTCATCTGAGAGGTGTGTATTCATCTCAGATAACCATTTTTGGATTGGGTCTTTGAATTTTACAGGGCTGATTCTTATAAACTCTTTATATATTCTAGGTAGACATCTCTTGTCTGGGGGACAGTTGGCTAAAATTTTTTCCCAATTTGTGGATTTTCTTCTTACTCTGTTGGTGATTTCTTTTGATGTTCAAAAACTTTTCAATAAGATGAGATCCCAGTTGTTGATTCTTTGAAGTATCTCCCATGCAGTTTGGTTTTTACTTGTGAATTCTCCACCTACCCCTATGTCTTCAAGATTTTGACCTACTTTGTCTTCTAGTAGACTTAGTGTTTCTGTCTTAATATTTAAATCTTTGATCCATTTTGACTTTAGTGCATAGTGATAGGTATGAGTCTAGTTTTAATCTTCAGCATTTGTAGAGCCAGTTTTTCCATCACTATTTATTAAAGAGGCTATCTTTTTTCCAGTGAACATGTTTGAGCCCTTTGTCAAAGATAAGAAGGCGGAGTGTGTTTTTGGTTGTGCCTGCATCTTCTAGTCTGTTCCATTGATCCTCAGGCCTGTTTTATGCCAGTACCATGCTGATTTTATCACAATAGCTTTGTAGTATAATTTCAAGTCAGAAACTGTGATGTCTCCTGCCTTGCCTTTGTTGCTCCGGATTGCTTTTGCTATTCTGGGCCTCTTCTAGTTCCAGATGATTTTTTGGAATTTTTTCTCGAGATCTCACAGATCATTTTATAAAGTAAATAATTTAAGGGTAGCATTTCATAGATAATGTATTTCATATAAAGTTACCTCTTCCATTTGACAAGATAACTCTCTGGAGCAAAACTTGTCAATGTGTTATTGTACAGCATGACTGAACTAACTGATACATATTTCATCATTAGCAGTGTTTCTCAGATGGAGTTCAGAGGTAGAAAAATCAATAGGAGATATGTATAACTTTTTCTCAAATTACTAAATCATTTCAGAACTCTCCTGCAGTCCTCCATCCTCTCTCCTCCAAAACACTCACACACACAGCCATTTTTCACAGCTGTGGGAACAAATGCAATATAAAATTGCACTGTGTAAAAATAAGCTAGATATAGAACAAGATTTTCACCTTTATTTCCTTATGTTGTTGAAACATTGCTCAGTAACTTTTTCTCTGAGCACTTGAAAGTATCACCCTTAAAATATAGGATGATCTTGTGATTCTGCAGTGTTTCTATTCACACTCATCATCAGCCTTAGCCACATCCTCTTCCACAATAATTGCTTGATTCTTTACTTAAATAGACTACTACCCAAAAATACATATTAGTTTTCTTGGCTGTTCTGTAAACAGCACAGTACACGGTAGAAGCTCAAATGATTCCCCACTGCATAACTTACTTGAAGTAGCTGTTGAACATACTGGTGCAAAATAATCTCTAGAAAAGTTTTTAGGGTGAAGGAGATGGTCCATGTAAAAGCACTCTTAAGGTTTTGGAAGAAAGGTGCTGTAAAACTACCAGGCCCTGTCCTCCTTCATTACATGGCAAATTGCTACAGTTCTCTCCTTGACCGGTACTTAGTGGCCTGGAAACCTAATGTGTCTGCTTACATGGCTGACGCCCAGACAGTCGCTTATGTAACCAGAAGGACTTGAGCTATTTTATTATGTGAAGTCATTTTGTATTTTAAACTACTACCCACAAGAATTTCTTATCTTAACCTAGTTGACTCTTTTTAACCTTAAAAAAACTCATGAAAGGGAGAGAGAAGCTCAGATCTGGAAAAGAAAATGCTTCTGAGGTAGGCTGGGAGTGAAAAACTACAACACGAATCAAGCCTTTTAAGTGAACCACACCTACTGGATCTTGTGAGAATGCATGTTTTTTCAAGCAAAATATACCTAAATATACACATTGCCTTTCATAAACATGGTCTGGGGTCAGTATTTGCAAGAAAACACGCACTAAAAGAAAGGAGTATGAGTAGCCACAGCATTTCAATTTTGCCTCATGATTTTTCACGAAGCATAAAAAGTTGTCAGATTCAGTACAACAGTGCTGAAGGATTTTAAGTCCTTCAGCTATTTTATTTCTTTTATAGTCCAGTTAAATGGAAATAGTAGTTCATCCTTTGGTCTACTAGCAATTTTCTAAAATCCTTTGTAACTACTTTATGCAAAAACAAGTAACAAACTGCTTATACTATCAGCAGAGATTGAAATCCAAAAAATCTGTTATTCAGAGCACATGAATATGGTCCCTGATCTCATAAATTAATAAAACTATTTCATGTCCTTCTTAATGCCACCCAAACCCTCTAAAGATTAAATATAAAAAACATTTTAATCTATTGATTTTTCACTCACAAATGCATTAGTTGATCATCAAATGCATTTGTTTCAAATTTTCACTGTTTTATGAATTGCAAAGTGTATGTCTTGAGAAGTTCATACTGAATTGTAAACATTTAAGCCTCATAGCCATGTATTATTAATTCATTATTAAAACATATCTGGGGAGCATTCCTACGTTATCAGTGATTTCCAACCACACATATCAGCAGCCAACATTTCCAGAGCCCTATTGTATCTAACGTAGCTAAAAGCTGCAGTAAGTAACTGTAAGACTTGATTTTTGCTTCAAGGGGTTTTTATCATGTTATGCCTTAAAGAAAGAGCCAGATGCAGTGGTCTATGCCTGTAATTCTTGCACTCAGGAAGCTGAGGCAGGAGGATTGCCATGAGTTCGAAGCCAGCCTTGTTGATTCAGTGAGTGCAAAGCCAGTCTGAACTACACTATGACACGTTCTCTCAGAAAGAAAGAAAGAAAGAAAGAAAGAAAGAAAGAAAAAAAGGAGGGAAAGAGGAAGAAAGGAAGAAAGGGAAGAAAAAAGGGAGGGACAGAGGGAGGAAGGAAGGAAGGAAGGAAGGAAGGAAGGAAGGAAGGAAGGAAGGAGAGTTGCTTCCAATCTCCATGTGCTTCCTGGTGTCTCTGACTTGTACGAGGCCAACAAGGCTGACCAAAACCACAAACAGAGAGATCCGGGGAAGATGGCGACCGGGTGAGCAGCAAGGGAGCGAACCTCCTTAATAAACACCACCAGCTCGAGACAGACTTGGTGAGCGTGAATGCCGGGACCTCGGCTGGGAAGTTTAAACTGGGCGTATTTCTCTGAGATGCCGGGGGAGAGGTGGTAGGGTGGACCAGGCTGCCGGGGCGAGACGTGGGAAAGCCCCAGACGCTGGGAACCGGGGACGATCCCCGCGGGGAAGAAGCGGGGATTGGTCCAGGCGCAGTGGGAGCGCGGCCGCCTCGGGCGCTCCCGCCTCCCGAACCGGTGCAACCCCCCGGCGACTCCCGACAGAGATCGGCTTGCTAGCGGCGGAGACGCCCGGCAATCCCACGTCTCCCGCGTGTCGGGCGAGCCGCGTGGAGGGCCCCAAACACCGCCGGGAGCGGAAAAATTTGCTGGGCCCTAGCGCCCTGAGAGCACGGACGCCTCGATTCCTCCCGCCTCCCGAGCCGGCGCAGCCCCCCAGTGACTCCCGACAGAAATTGGCTTGGTGGCGGCGGAGACGCCCAGCGGTCCCACGTTTCGCGCGTGTCGGGCGAGCCGCGTGGAGGGCCCCAAAAGCCGCTGGAAGAGGAGAGAGGGATTTGCTGGGTCCTAGCGCCCTGAGAGCACGGAACCCTCGATCCCTCCCGCCCCCCGAGCCGGCACAGCCCCCCGGCGACTCCCGACAGACATCGGCTTGTTAGCGGCGGAGACGCCCGGCAATCCCACGTTTTGCGCGTGTCGGGCGAGACGCGCGGGGGGTCCCAAGCGCCGCCGGAAGCGGACAGAGGGATTTGTTGGGTCCTGGCGCGGCGAGAATACGGACGGCTCGATCCCTCCCGCCCCCCCGACCCGGCGCAGCTCTCCCGCGACTCCCGACAGAGATTGGCTCTCTGGCGGCGGCAACGCCCAGCGGTCTCACGTTCCGTGCGCATCGGGCGAGCCGCGCAGAAAGCCCCAAAGGATAGACTGGCACCTTGGAACCTTCATGCTTGCAGGTACTCCAATAACTGCTCCACATCTTGAATCTGATACCCAAAAATGGGAAAACAGAGGGGCAAAACGCAGTCTCAAAACTCAACCCCA